>BBSZ01006475.1:0-10173 GCA_000981365.1 Subanguina moxae | reverse complement strand
ATTTTCGAGTGATTTATGTCTCAGGTATGTGTGTGTGCGCATCTCAACCCCAAGCCTCCAAGCCCCCTACGCCCCCGGAGGGGGCGTAGGAGGCTTGAAGGGTTAGAGATGCGCGCACAGACTTACCTGCGAGATGAATCCGAGCAATACTCTTGACCATAAATGCATTTCAAGACTTTTCTTTGCGCAGCTCCAGTAACTAAAACATGGTGCTGTTATCAAATGATTTGCGATCAAATGAGTTGCGATCAAATGAGTTGCGATCAAATGAGTTGCGATCAAATGAGTTGCGATCAAATGAGTTGCGATCAAATGAGTGCGATCAAATGAGTGCGATCAAATGAGTTGCGATCAAATGAGTACGAACCTGCCATACCCCCGCGTTTTGCAGACATCCAAATACAGGGTGAGTCAAAATTAGGGTAACATGTTTTCATTAAAAATGTATTGGTGGCATTGTGTTTTTGACCTATGTTCTGCTGGTATCTTCTGGGCATTTTATATACCAAAATGTAGCCTAGATTATAAGCTAAATTTTAGTATATAAAATGCCCAGAAGATACCACCAGAACATAGGTCAAAAACACAATGCCACAAACACATTTTTAATGAAAACATGTTACATTAATTTTGACTCACCCTGTATAACTTTTTGTCGCAGTTTATAAACATCAAAAGCAAACAATGTATTTCAAAAATCAATCAGGAGCACAACAAATTTACAATTGGTTCAAAATTGAGTTGTCTTTGTCGTGGGACTCATCAAATTCAGGGGAGCACCATTCAGCCCGAGACCCAGTCCAATTCCACTTAATCCAGCAGGAAATTCTCCTTCACGAGTGTGTGAGCCCTAAAGGAAACAATAAATGACGAAAAAAGTGTTGATCAAACCTTTGGACGGACATCCATCTTCACCATGAGCGTGTTGTTATAAAGAAGCTGTCTGTAAACAAGCAAAAACGCAGTTGAAAAATAAATTTGTTGGCTTACCCACACAGCATAGAAATTGCCTGAACTGCCTCGATGGGACTAAATTAACTATGTACAGTCAACGCTCGATTTAACGTCACCCCAAAAAGTTGGACGCACCACTGGGTCCGACCATTTTTCGTCTCAATTTTTGACATATTTTGCCCATTTTGATATCGATGTCTCTAAGGCAAAAAGCCATAAGGATTCTAAATGTGCCAGTTGTTTCTATACAACTCAACAATTTCACATTCAAAAAAAAACCTCGGTTCAACGGCCCCCTTTTTAAAATGGTTATCATTAAATCAAGATTTGTCTTTATTTATTGACATCTTAATAATGCTGGCTTTTTGAAAAACGACTTGTAAATTTAGAATTTTTGCAATTTTTTGCCTTAAAGACATCAATATCGAAATTGGCAAAAGTTATCAAAAATTGAGGTAAAAAAATGGTCGGATCCAGTGGTAAGTCCAACTTTTTAAGACGACGTTAAATTGAAGGTTGACTGTATGTACCGTATAACCTCTATTAATCCTCCCCCCTCTCTCGTCGCGACGGTCGATGGTCAACCATTTTTTACGGCTCAACCACCTGACAATTGGCTACTAACACCCTCAAAAATGTAGCCCTGAATCCCAGCTAAATTTTGGATATGATGTCAGCACTCAATTGTTGAGTGGTTAAGCCGTAAAAAATGGTTGACCATCGACCGTCGTGACGAGAGAGGGGGGAGGATTAATAGAGGTTATACGGTAAATCTTGACTCTATCAAAAATTGACCTTATACGACAATGAGCCCCATGTTTTGCTTTAGTCTCCCTGCACATATTTTTTAAAAGCAGGAAAAAAAATTAAAAACAAAAAATACGTTTAAAATATCATCAGTGAGACCAAGGCAAAATACGGGCTTCATTATCATTAAAGTCCAAGAAAACTTACTGTGAATATTCGCAGGCAGCTCTACCCATTGCCCTATAATCCTGATCTAAGTAGACATCAATCCAAGTAACACGTCCAGCGAGCGCACAAATCTCGTAAATGTGTCCCTAAATGAATCCTGAATAAAGCAAAGTCCTAGTTCACGCCAGACTACTCACGACTGAGACGTGCTTTGGGATCTAAACAGAGGTTAGAATACAAAAAAAATAGATTGAGACACCAAAAATATACATTGCCGATATAAACGCGGTTTTTCAGCGGAAGGCTGATATTCAATTCACGTAGAAAGTCGATATTCAACCCATAAGTTTCATTTTCAGTTGTCCAGTCTGATGTCATTGTCGGAAGGCTGTTTAGGCGATGCCGACTTTCATGCATTCCACGTGTTGAATACCCAGAACGATCTTCTCGGCTATATGGTATGCGACGATCATTTCTTCCACCCCTACGGTTTTGATCGATATTGACTTCGTGACGACTGCGCACACGATCAATACCTCGAGACGGCATCCTCATCGGAATTTTATTCTCTTGATAATGGGATCTTTGCATCTAAAACAAATAGCGTCACCTAATGCCGGATTACATTAATTTATGAGAACATTAGAAAAGATTGTTTTTGATCACAGAGAATTAAGAGAAAGCCTTTTTGTAACTATGTGCTTGAAGTTTTTCTATTCTTTTTTGAAAGAGGATGACATCAGAGATTGATAATATCATTGTCGACATCTGGATAACAAACCTTCCCAGAGAGGCATAGCTGCACAATTGCTTAATGTTTGTTGTTTGTATTGTCTTTCTTTTCTTTACCCTGTGTTAGAAAAATTCCAGTACAAATTTGAATGACCATATCTTTTTTATTCCGAAAGGAAAAGCGGCAATGTTTGATGTTGTTTTAAAGCCTGTTTTCTCTACTTTCATTTCGTACAGTAGCGGACATAAAACTTGCATCAAGCAGTTTTTTGGCACACTTTGGCGCGTATCTTTTAACAGACTATTTTTTGATGCAACTGTCAAAAGCAAATTTTTGACTACATATGTGCTACATTTTGACTACATATGTGTCGCATTGTGTTTTCACATAGAAGCGTGTTTTCACATAAATGACACCTATCGTATTTCCTCTAATAAACAGCAACCTTGCTATTCTAGGCTATTTAAAAGGTTTGAGCAAAAAATTACAGATTTTTTTTCAAAAGATTTTCAAAGGCGTATGGCGAACAAGAGTCATTTTTTTTAATTTTAAAAACCACACACTTTCTGAAATATCTAATATTTAATTTCAACTTCCCCTTTCGTCGGCAATGCATTGTTGTCGTTGACAAAAGGTGAGATAGCTGAGACAGTATAATTGCTCCTCTACTTCCTTGTCTTTATCCTATTAGGGCAATCAATAATGATGAGTGTTGCTGTCGCTGACATGCTTCTCTTCTTGAGAGTACGTGGGCGAGGGTGGTGGACTTAGCTCTGTGGTTCTCTTCTTTGTGCTTATCTCTCATCTCTTTTAATGCTATTTCTCGTGTTTCTGGCCTGGTCTACATTACCTTCTTTTCATCACTTTTCTTTGACAAAGGTTACTTCAAAGAGTGCCTGTCAACCTCGTTCTTCTATCTTAGTTTTGCTAACACATTTTCTCATGCTTGCTGGCCATGTTTTCTCATTTAAATTTTGTTTTTTAGCTACTTTTATTCAATTACGCTTATTGTGAGAAGAAAAGGTAGGTCTAGATTGTTTTTCAATTGGTGTGATTGGCTTGTCAATTCAAACAGCTTGTTTCTTTTTTCAGCGTCTTTTCTAATTAAAAAAATTATATTTTTTTATTTTATCATTATTATGTATGTTTTTGGCTCTGCTGAAATATAAGCCCACCTTCCATTTTTTCGACGTCGTATTTTACGCCTTACAATTAATTCTTATGCGCTAAAAAAAGTTTTAAAGCTGTTTTTCCAACACTTACCTTTTTTTTAATTCTTTCGTTGACTAAAATTTTACTATTCTCTTGAAGGTTAACCCATTTTTGGTCGTATTAAAAAAATCACGAAATTTTCAAAAAAATTTTGTTTTGACCAGAAAGATCATAGACTAGGGGTAAAATGAGTGGTTTTCTTATCAAAATGCACTCAGAATTGGCTCTTTTCCATCGGATTTTTGAGGTTTTGGTTTTTTTCGACTTTCTTTTTTATTCGGTTGAAGCATAAAATCGTTAGATTTTTTGAAGCCAATTCAAATAGTTGATGGGAATAAGAGCTAAACAACAGGGAGACCAAGGCATCTTTTTTAGGTCGACTATTGTTTTAATAGTTAAGCAAACTAGTTTATTTAAATTCTGCCAAACGAAAAAATATTTTTTTAAAAGATTATATTGATTTTTTCAACTTAAAAAACTCTAGAGAAAAAGAGTATGTTTGTTGTCTGCGACTTGGTTTCCCCAGTCCCACAAAAGCCTTTCTCATTGCCAGCCGACGCATATTGTTTCTCTTTCAAATAAAAATGTTGGCTGGAGAGACCAGGCAACCCTTGTTCTTTTCTACTTATTTTCCTTCCGCTATAAACATATTTAACCGTATTTAGCTGTAAATAATATTTGTTTGTGAACATTTTTCAAAAAAATTTCCATGACTCTCTCCTGATCTTGTTTCATTCTTATCAGTCTGTCCACATAGTGTATTGTTTTTACCTTTTTGTTCTAGTACTATGCGGAAAAAATTTTACTTTTTTGGAGCGATAAGCAACGAATATATGCGTGGTATAAAACCATTTTTATTAATGAAAAGGTGAAATGAGTAATTTTTATTGCTTCTTCGGCACCACCGGAGATTGTCCAACCCCCAGGCCCAGCCAATTGTTTTTAATCGTGTTGACCTCTGCTAAGCAATTTTAATACGTTAAAAACGATATCCTCAAAACTAAGTCATTTCCATATGTTTGCCTTGAGGGATCAACAGTTTTTTTATGTAAACTTTTAAAAAGTTTTTCTCAAAAATTTAAATGAGCATTTTACATTTTATAGAATTTTTGACGCTACTCGGTTATAACCCACCTCCAAAATTGATTTTTCCAAGAGTGCTTAAAAATTATTTTGAAGAAATAATTTCGTTCAAAAATAGTAACTTACAAGAGTATAGGGTCTGTATTTTTATTGCTTAGGGTCTGTATAGGGAAGGGAAGAGAGTCACAGGAGGCTACTTATATGAAGGGCCCATTCACCCATTTCCCTTACTGAATCAGGGCAAAAAGTGCCTCTGTACGCATTCTCTGATCAAGAGTATTGCTCGGATTCATCTTGCAGGTAAGTCTGTGCGCGCATCTCTGACTCTCAATACTTAGGGGACTCGGGGGCTTGGAGTTGAGATACGCGCACAAACATACCTGAGACATAAATCACTTGAGAATAGCTCTGGATGCATGAAAATAGCATGCAAACCAGAGCTTCTTTATGCAGTAGGTCCCTGCAAAGGATACTATGTTCAAGATGTTCTCTTTTCCTACAGAGTGGCCCCTTCCTTGTCCCTTCCCCTCTCAATACAGCCCTCAACCCCTTTAAAATAGTTTTTTGTTTGTTTTTTTTTTGGCATAAAGTATACATAAAAATGGTCATTAGACACTTTTGAAAAAATCGGTTTTGAAGGGAGGATATAACCGAGTAGCGCCGAATTTTTTCTCAAGCACCCTCTTCCCCTAAATAAGCAGAAAGACCTTAGAAATCTGAAAGCAGAATTTTAAAAAATGGCTTGGTTGTTGAGATATGATCTAAGCCAGACGTAAACTCAGTTTTAGCCTAATCTCTCCTAATTTTGATCATATCTCAGAACCAAGCCATTTTTTGAAATTCTGCTTTCAGATTCGCAGTCCTGAGGTCTTTTTGCCTGATGGGGAACTTCAGAACAAAAAAAATTTCTCAAATCGTGATTTTTACTAAAATGTTTTGAAAAAAATAAGCAAGTGAAAATCTTGCAGGAGCAAGGTGTTCGGGCACAGCCGTTTTGTCTTGTATCAATTTTTTTTACTTTTTATTAACATAGAACATGGACGACAACTTTTACCTCAACACTTTATTGCTAGTTTTGTTGGAATGGCCGGTCCTGCTTCCACTTTTGTGTGTATTGTGCTTTTGGGGTCTGAAAAAGCGGCAGTTTACCAAAAATTCCATTTTCTTCAACAATTTCTTTGTGGGTGGACACAGAGGAAGTCCTATCAACAAGCCCGAAAACACTATTGCTTCTATGGAACAGGTGATGCAATGTTGTTTTGGTTAGAAAAAGTGTTTTATGTTCTAGATACTTTAAGGCATAGTTTTGTTTGGGCATATCTTAGCTGTAAGCAAGGCCTATACATTAGGCTCAATACCCCGGTTCAAGTGATTATATATATACGTTGTAGGTCACCTTGGAGGAGGCATAGGACACTTAGTCATTTTCCCCCCTAAACTTTTGATATTTTGAACAAAAGTACTTTTGGGGCTCCGCAGTTTTACTCCTTGAAGCAGCAATATGAAATCAAAAATTTTTAGTTGAGCTTTTGTAAATCTTTTATACTATATATGCGGTTTTCGGGGTGCAAAACCATAAATACGCAGTCGATTTTTGTATATTCACCTAGAAAAATGTCGCTAGCTGGATGCTGATTTTGCAACATAAAAATTCGAAAACTGAAAGCTGTAATAAAATCGTTCAGGCTAAGTTGGAAGGCACAGACTTGGTGGAGTTCGACGTGTCACTTACTAAAGATGGTATCGCCGTCATCCTGCATGATGACACTTTGGACAGGACCACCAATTTGGTGGGACCTATTCGCCAAGTACTCTACAAAGATCTTCAAAAGTGCAATTGTGCAGCCAAATTCCACAGTGAAAACAGGTTGAACTATCAAAACCACTTGTTTTACAACTTGCAAAAAACAAAGAATTAACTAGTTAGCCTTTTAGCCAAGATGGCTCAGCCCAGATACAATCGCTGCCCACCTTAGACCAGATGGTTAAATGGGCCAAAGCAGAGGGTCAGAAAATGCTTTTTGATGTAAAAGACACAGACTCTTGTGTAAGTGCCTTTTAAATTTGAACGTAGGGGCCTTTCATATAATATTGTGCAAATTCCAACACTTTGTGTTGTAGTGAGCGGAAACTTGCAAAATTTTGCCTTAAAAATATCCGTCGCACCCAACATTCTGCTAGATGTTTTTAGGTCGCTTCGTGACTGAAACGGAAACGTTGAAATTTGAATTGGCGTGCAATCGTGAGAAGAAAAAGAAAATTCTATGTACCGTCAAAAAGTGTTTCCTAAACTTGCACTCATATCAGGTGCGAGTGTGATGATATTTGATTTGAGACTCAAGTAGTGTGGGTTCTAATTTACAACTCACTGAGTTGTAAATTCTCACTGTGGATTTGTGATTCCAAGTTATGGGCTTTAAATCTATTTTCATTTGCCCGGGACTGCTGAAAAGGGGAAAAGCATTGCGTGCTGTTCTATGTGATCATCTCATACAGCGCCAGCTAAACGCAACAGCCAGATGCGTCCATTGTGAGCAAGGAATTACCAATTTAACGAGTTCGCAAAACTTCAACCTTTTTTTGTGCTTTAACCCTGCTTATACTCGTGCACAAATATTTAACCCAATGACGCATTAACTACGAGATTTTTACAAAAGTAAAAAAAGTGCTACCAGAGTATATCCTACCCAAATTTTTGGGTGGGCTTTTCTCTAAAATGGCTTTAAAGCATAATCGAGTTCTCTCGCTGTGCCTTTTTTACAAAAGTGTAGTTGACAAAAATATTTTTACCCTGATCCAGCAACAACAGATTAACTGGTTATCTTGCAGTTGGTTCACAAACTGGAGGAGTTGTTCGAGGAGTATCAACTGTATGATGCAGGCATTGTTTGCAGCTTCTGGCCCACAGTGGTGTACCGCATCAAACACCACAACCCCAGGATACTAACTGGTTAATTACATAAACGTTGTAGTTACTGCCCAAATCCAAGAGGGAGTTGGGGTGAATGTAGGTAATTCACTCCTTTAAGGAATTACTTGGCGTCGTGGATTTTTCTCCTATGTGGACCTCCAACACAAAACTCGCAGATTCACTTCCCCACCCCTCCATTTATTGGCTGTAGCCTTTGATGTGCTGTATGTGTGGAGCATAAAGAGCTGGTTGCCTGCCTTTTTGGGTGTCGACCTCATTTTGACCGAGAGAAAAGAGATTTCAGAGTAAGCCTAAGCCATTTACAGATTTTATTGTGTAAATTGGATTACTACAGAAATACTTTGAGAATAGTCGGAGACAAAGATTTGGAGTCGACTGCCTCCATAGTAGAGTCGACCCTCGATAATCCTACTCTCTTGCGAGTGAGCCTTGGGGTTGGGATATCGGAGAGTCAAATTATCGATGTGATTTTTAGCTTACGTTATCTACATCAGAGCCAAAAACCAGGCATGTTTTGGAGTCGAATTATTGAAGGTTGACTGTATTAGGTTGTCTAAAAATTTCTTGCGGTTTTCAATTTTTTTAATGGCTTGATCTCCCCTATAGTTTTGAACAATTTTAACGAGGTACATCATGGAGGGAGATGATGATGCGGCTAGAATTCAGAATCCCCTCATCCAGGTCACACAGAAAAGTCTTGTAAGCATTCAGAAGCCTCACCCCGGGTAACCAATTCAAATTTTTGGAAAGAAGATGCTTTCGACGTCACAAAAGATGCAGTTTAAGCCGAAGTTTTTCAAAAAAGACGCTTACAGTCAAACCTCGTCATAATATACTCCTAGAAACCCGGTGTAGGGGTATATCATAGCGAGGGTATAAAAAGGTATTATTAGTTAAAAGTTTAGGAACTTTGTGAGACAACAAGAGCGAAGTGGAAGAAAGGTGTGCGCCTGGACGGTCAATGACCTCAATGAAATGGTAGGAAATAATTTTCATAGGTGCTTTAAATTTATTTTTACTTCAGGAATGGATGAGGAAAACATTGAAAATCCCATTTTTGACTGACAAACCCTTTTTGGCTAAAAGAGGCGAAAACGGAAAACAGTTGTTGGGCGATTTAAATTAGTCAAAAAATACCTTGCTGAGTGTACCATGCGTAGCGTGGCTGAATGTACCGTGATTGTTCTATTTATTGTAAAGTTAATGAACTGTGTTTGTAATAAATGGTGTAAGTGATAGATGTCTAAAGTATTGCTGAAGACAAAATTAACAGCGAGTATCAATACAAGTGAGAAACAGCAAATTATACCCTTCTTAGGATCGGAAGAAAACTAAATTTGTGTCTGGCACCGATGAAACTAAAACTACCGATTCTGACTATGTATGCAGCGTTTCCAATAATCAGAAGCAAAATGAAAATTTCAAATAGCAGAATGAAAACATATCAAGTTTACCCACAAAAACAATCATCAATAGAATAATTACTGCAAAATTTTGAATCCCTCTCGAGACAAAAAAAATTCAAACTGTATGACATTTTAAATCTCCGAATTTCTTCACTTTTAATACCCAAGTTGGGTAACCCAACTTTGATCCGGCGCGCCTCTCTGACTTTTCATAATTCAGCTTCAATCTTTTTTGTTTTTTTTTTTAATTACGCGCCACACAACATTGAGTAATCGGACAGAAACTTCTGAGTGGGTCAAAAACCCGGGAAACCCCAAAAACAAAATTTCAAAAAGTTTTTTCTCACAGTTTTAAATTTTAAAATTTTTCTTCCGGTTAGAAAAAGTAAATATGCCACTCGACTCAGAATTTTCTGCTCTACAAAATGGTATATAACGTTTTTTGATATGAGCGTTACCCACTGTTGATGTTTCCTTGTTAGAATTTTATTTATGAATTTGGTACAGTCTCACTAAACAAGTGTTTTGCCTCTAGGTTATCTAAAAGTATGTCAGGAATACCCTCGAGCATCTCGATTGCCAACTTGCCAGAAGCAATTCGAGAGCACGTCGAAAAGTCGGGTTTAGTGCTTCAGTTTCCTCCAAAAGAGTTCAAGTTCTTTGCTGATCCGTCTACGATAAACGCTTTTGATATGTAAGTTAGATTAGGCTTAGTTTTTTCCCTGACTTGTTTGCTCCTCTGATATTAAATTTCTTTTTTTAGTGATCTCATTCGGTTGACAGCTATGTTTGTTGCGAGAAATGGCCGACAATTCCTAACTCAGCTGATGAGCCGTGAAGCGATGAATTATCAATTCGATTTTCTAAAGCCGCAGCATTCAAATTTCAAGTACTTCACCGAGTTAGTCGAACAATACACGAAGGTTTACTTTCGTTCT
>BBSZ01006470.1:943-37030 GCA_000981365.1 Subanguina moxae | reverse complement strand
CTTTGTGCCCAATTGGAGTGAAGGTGGATGGCTCAGAATACCGCAAGATGCTCGAAACAAAGGTTTTGCCCTGGGGTGAAGAAAATATGGGAGATTATTGGACTTTCCAACAAGATGGCCCTCCTTCTGATCGTGCCGTCGAAACTCAGAAGTGGATTGAGGAACACTTCTCCGACTTCATCAAGGTGGATTCTCATTGGAGCGACAATGCAACCACCAAAGGTGACTGGCCGCCAAACTCACCCGATCTGACTGTGATGGACTATTTCGTGTGGCCCTACCTATAATCGAAAGCGTGCTCCAAACCCCAAAAGTCGATTGCTGCGCTGAAGGCTTCTCTGATGAAAGAGTGGGACGCTATAATTCAGAGAGCCATTGACAACTTTCCAAAACGACAAGAAATGTATTGATGCAAATGGTGGTCATTTTGTTGAGTAAAATAAACATGTGATATGTCATTCAAGAGCTATCGAATGGTACTAAGCTTTTAGAAATGTAACAATAATAATAGTAGAAAATAAGCCTTTGAAAATCTGTCGAGAACTTTTTGACCACCCGATACTAACAATAAGAATTGTTTTCTAGATTGCCGGCTTTAATCGAGGAGGATTAGGACCATTGAGTCAAGCTATGCCAGTTAGAATAGGTGCAACTGCATACGCAGATGCTGCTTTAAAAGCTATGCGCAGTGGTGCCAAGTCGTGTTATTTTAATAAAATTTTGATCAATTATTCTATCTCACTGCTGCTTTTTATTCTGCTTAGGTTATCTTAGGTTATTTATTTATACTTGAAAATTAATAAAAAGAATAATAACAAAAAAAAGTTGTACTTTGGAAGATTTTTATTCTTGCATTTAAAGATATTGAAGCAAGTGTGAGTAGTATTAGGTTGGCGGATAAGTTTCCAGACCGATATTAAAATTTATTGAACAAAATGTGAATTTAACAACATAGAATTTATAATCAAAGTATTTTCCATTATTTTGAATCAATTTTGCCACAGTTCTTCGAGTTTATGCATTCCACGGCGGTACCACTCTCGATCCTTAGAAGCAAAGAATTCTATGGTAGTCTTTAAGATGGTAGTCTTTAAAAAATAGATAAAAATAATGATAATATTTATAAACCCTTAAAAGGCTTTATTAAACTAAATTTGATTGTATTTTATTATATTATGGCTGTATGTAAAATCTCCTGTCAAAATTTTAAAGGATGATTATCGAAGCTGTTTTCGACAATTTTGTGTAAACTTTTTTCATTGTGTAGCCCTGGATCTCCTCTTTTCAATGAGATGTCAACTTATTTGACGTTGTTGGAAAACGTTGGAGAACAAAGTCTTTGACTGAAACAAAGCGTTTTTGATTCAAAGGATTTTTTTTCAATTTTTTAAGCAACTTAAAGTCAGTTGATATCATGGAAAGGAGAGATCCAAGGCAAAAAGATAAAAAAAAAAGTTTAGAAAAAGTTGTTGAAAACAGCTCAGATAATCAAGTTCTGAAAATTTGACGGGAATACACCTAATTTGAGGGGAGATTTCAATTTGAGCAAATATATTATTTGTATTACTCAAACACATTAGCTGGTAAACCCGGCACATAGTATGCACTAAACTTGACTGTTAGTTTGCTCTTCTCAGTTTTGCCTTGCCACTCCTTCTCAGTGCACACTCCAGTGTGGTGGCAAATATCGTATTCAAGGGATTGGGTGCGCAAAGCAATTCCCTGAAATAATATTTTTTGTATTTGAGACTAAGATATTAGAGCTACAACCAAAGTCTAACCTTATACTGTAAATTATTCAAGAAGTAAACCACTCACCAAGTGCCACATGTCCACACCAGCAATGGTCCATCCATACAATATTGCTAGAGGACCTGAAACGCCACCATTCAAAAGTAATCTATGTCTCAAGGAGTGCCAAGAACCTCTTCTGCCCACAATGCCAGTACCACTGTCACCACACGCACCGTCCTGTTTGTTGCTTTCTTCAGCTGAATGAATGCAATAGAGGTTTTTGGAGTTGCAAGCTAAAACTTTAATCTTAGAAGTTGTGAAAAGCACAAATTGAATTTACTCAAATCCAGTTTTTCATTCAAAAAGCCTTCTAATTTTGCCAAGGGATCGTTTTCCATGTCCATCACAGGTAAGGTCACTTCCATCAGACGACGAGATCCAAAAATTTCTACAATAGTTCAAAAGATGATATATTTTTGATCGTTTACACAAAAAATTCACCTTTATCAGTGGTTCCCCAGCCATACACGTGCATTGTTTTGGCGAGTGCTTCCTTAAGTTGAGGCAAACAGGCTGGTCGGGTATCATCAAACATTTTATCACTCTAATTTTGAATATGTTTAGATATTTACTCAAACAGAAATATTGAAATAGAAATTTTAAAAGTACAGCGAAGTGATAGGCTTTATGTTATAAGTGACAGCGAGAAAGATAGCTTTCGAATTGAGTATAGGTTCACCCCAAAATGTTCCAAATCCTGTTTCAATTGAACCAGAGCAAAGTCATGTTCATGATTGCGAATCTTGATGATCTTATCTTCGTGCTCGGCTGGATTTTTAGGCTCGAACGCTGCAAACTCAATTTCCACTGGTCGCATGTCCGCCTCATCACAATCATTGCCTTCTTCATAGCAAACTCCACCAACGAAAAAGGTCAGGGCTTCTGGGTGTTTTCTGCAATTCTAACTCAAAGCTTAACAAAAAAAAAATATGACAACAAACTCAAAACAATGTCTGGCCGTGAGGATGTGGCGAGAAGAGATGATAGTGCCGCCACAATAACTGGCTGTATGTCCATTTATCACAGCCTTCATGACAATAGCCCAAGGGTATTGGCCTTTGGAGGCCGGAGTTCCATGCATAATTTTCTTTTGGGCTAAACATAAACTAACAGGTTACTATCAAATATATGCTTAAATATGATATGTGTGATTATAGCGGCCACCAAAAAAATATAACTGGCATCTTTTCTTCAAAATCTCGACTAGTCGTTAATAAACCAATAATACCGGGATTGATCAATATAAATATTTACGCATGGTACTTTTCCTTGCATCAGATATACTTCTTTTTACATCACATATACTTATTTCTGCATCAGATGTGGTTTTCAAGGGGTAAATTATCCAAAGGAGGTTATGGTTATTTCCGAGATGTTTATGACCAAAGTGATACAGGATTGGTTGCAAATTTGCATTTTTTACATTGCAATGCCAAGCTTCGCTGGTGTTTCAGTTTTCCTTGAAAAGAACCTGTGAAAGTATAAGTGTTTATCAATATTCAGCTATCCACCAACCAAACCAAGTGGACGTCCACTTGGTGTGAAATTTTTTTCTTACTTTCAGGCCTTCAAGACTTTTTCTAAAAAAGGTTTGACAGGGGTGAATCATCGTTTTGTGGGCTATTTTTCAGAATTTTTTTAAAACCAAAATTGGACTTTCGCTTTGCTCCTCCAAGGTAAACAACCTTATATTAGGGAATTCTACCATGTTCTACCACTAACAAGAGACAAGAGCTTTAAAATTCGATTGTATTGCGCTTGACACTCAAAACAAACACGAACAATGGATAGAAGGAATCAAATAGGAGAAAAAGTACATCTGTTGCAGAAATAAGTATATTTGATGCAAAAGGAAGTATATGTGATGCAAAAACAGATCTGATGCCAGAAAAAGTATATCTGATGCAAAAAGAAGTATATCTTATGCAAGGAAAAGGATTTGTCAACCAGTGTTTCCAATAATCAGAAACAGAATGAAAGTCAGAATGAAAATTTGAAATTTTCAAAAATCAAAGGCAGATTGAAATTTTGAAATTTTCAAAATCAGAATTTGTTTTTGACTCTCATTCTGCAGTTGAATGCCTACTTTTTGATATCAGAAAGTGCAGAATGAGAGTCAAAAACAAATTCTGATTTTGAAAATTTCAAATTTTCATTCTGACTTTCATTCTGTTTCTGATTATTGGAAACACTGTTGTCAACATTTACCTTACCACTTGAGCTGTTGTTTAGAAATTGAGGATTAGCACAAAATATTTGCAGCTTTTTGTTGTATTTACTGCTTACTGGTCGAAATTCGTACTTGGAAGCAGCAATTAATTGCAATTGCAACCAAACAATCACCCAAAAATATAGAAATACCATAATTTTTTTAAGATGGAAGACCAGTTGTAAGCTGTCCAAGACTCTTTAAAAAATTTTTTGAAGAAAAAAAATAGAGAAGCTTTATACGCAGAGAATAAAATCAAAGACTGTTTATTGCATGTATAAGTGGTGCATAATTTTTTGGAGAATTCATAGAAAATTTTAGTTTCAAATTTTTATTGTTGAATATTTAAAAGGATTTGCTAAGTTCCACAAAATATGATCGGATCAAATATTTTTGTATTTGACGTTAAGGGACACTTGCTTGAGCTAAAAATATCAAGTCAAATCTTTGAAATACAGGATCTTTCAAAAAATTCGCACTATTTAAAGTATTTGGTTTTATTAAACACAAAGAATGGGGTACCAAGTTGACAAAGATGTGCATTTTCTGCAGCTTCTTCTTTTTGCCTAGAATCGTAGTGTCCAGGCTACTTAAGCGATGCGAGAATTTTCCGCAATGCACGCAATTTTCTCGTTTATTGCAGATAATTGAGAATTCTAGCGTGTGTGGAATTTATTTTTTCAGCTAATTTTCGATGTTTTGCCGACCCTTCTCTTTCAGAGTGTGTATAAGCAGTTCTCACTGAACTCACTCGGCTGGCTGGTGCTATGAGCGCCATGGTTAGAAATTTCTATTTTGAACAAGAGAAATTCCTGGGAAAATTCTTTTTGATCTTTTTTGAATCTATATGATGAACCTTCTATAGAGAGGCCACTTGCTGGGTCAATAATGTTAAGGAATTTACTGTACTTTGGACGCATACACAGCCAATTGTTTTATTATAAACATTAAGCCTATATTGTAAATAATATGCAATACTTTGCCTAAAGAAAAGTTTTTCTTTATTTTTTTATGTTTTTCAAAATGCGATTGTTTTGCCAAATCTGTCCAAAAAAACACCAGATTGGTTTTTGTTCAGACCAGCAATCAATTTTACAATGGCAGACACAGATTCGTCTACACTCAACATAGCCTTGTCGCCACCTGAAATGGAAAAAAAACAAGTTTTTTTTTATCTTATTTTCTCAAATTAGATCCATCTTATTCTCGATAAGGGACAATTTCATACCCTAATTGGTTGCTTAGCTTAAGTCTAGGACCAAAGAATTTTTTTTGATATTAGGTAGTCTTCAAAGTTTGCAGCCCCCTTCAAAAAGTAAATTATAGCCAAATTAAAAAAAAGCCTACTTGATAAAAATTGTATTTGCTACGTTTTGTTTTCCCACTTTGATATGGGCTGTTCTGCAAAAGAAACATGCAGGAAAATTAACAATGGAAATAATGTTTTTATATCATTCGAAAGAGGAGAAAAAGGGCTTTCTAACGGTGCCAAACATTGATATTTATGCCTTAATTATAAAGGAAAAACAAAGTCGTAAGCTTTGTCCACGAACTTTTCAGACACACGGTATTATTGAGGAGCTTATTATTGACTATTAAAAAAAGCAAGGTAGGTTTTTGTTTAGTTCATGGTTCGCAAAATCTACAAATTTGTAAAAATCTACAAAAATCCTTGGCGTTTTGTTCAAAAAAAAAAATCTACAAAAAATTTGAAAAAATTCCTACTAATTTTTTGTAGCTGTTTTGTAGAAAATTTTCAGGTATTTGTCAATAAGGGATCCTTTTTATTTTTGTTGCATTGAGGCCCTACACATGTCATTTTTTTTTCTTTTTTGGCCAGTTTTCTGTAAACAAAATACTGAAAGGTTATTCCTCTAAGTAAAATTTATTGAAACCAAATAGTCAACAACAAAAAGAAAAAGAAGCTAGAACAAATAACTAATCGCTTATTTCTGCCGGATTCTGATGATTGCCAGTTTTTTGCAGTAAACTCTCCAAACTTGCGATTAAAGGCATCTAAAGCTGCCTCTGCCAAAGAAATTCGATGGAGTGAAAATCCATCAGCCAGAGTCATGCTTTCTCGAAAGTGCAACCATATGAAAACAGCATGACCAAGAATTTTGTTTGGAGTAGGCTCTTTTTTTGCCTTAAATTCAAATATACTTACGGAAATACAGTTCATGGCTACCTGTAAATCAACGACCATATCTGCTATTGGCTTCAATAAATCTAAATATCCTTTCACACAGTCTGGCAATTGCTAGAAGATCTGACACCAAGGAATAGCTTTCACTAAAACTGTCCAACAAATGCGTGTTTTCCTGCAGCGCGACGACCATGTTGTAGTACCTTAACCATCGAGTTTGAATTGGTAGTTTGAGCGCTTGATGTGCTGTGGATCTGATGATCTCTACTTGCCTAAAACAGCAAAAAATAGCAAAGATGCGCTAATAATCAAAGCAGACCTTATTTTTCCAATCAACTTTTCCAGTTTTTTTGTCTTATTATTATTATTTGTCCCCCCGATAGCATTCACATTGCTTCCTTCGTCAGTTGTCACAAACAACTTTGATTCTACAAGCAAGCGAATATTGGCAGCCGACTTTTGCATTCCAGATACAGTTTCAAACAGCAATACCAAATTTATTTTCTTCCTTACAAAACAAAATAAAAACGTAAGGAAGTAAAACACTGACAAACCAGTTATCTCCTGTGTAGTGGCCAGTAACTGCCAGATAATCGACGCGATTTTTCGCAAAGTCGAGAGTTAGACCACCGCCAAATTGCATCAGATTGGAAACTTGGACTGACACATCACTCTTCACGGCTTTGCAGGCATTATTTATTTGGTTGCTAATAGTATTGGCTAAAGGAAGAATGTTTTCGCTTGCTTCCCGACATCATTCTTAAAATCCTCGATGCTAAAGTCACTATGAAGTTTGGTTGAGATTAAAGTATCAGCTTACACCAATGATCGAAAAGAATCCAAGAGACTAATGAAGCTTGCACTATTTATAAGAAGGAAGGGCTGAGTCAAACAAACCATGAAATTAAGCAATGCATCGTGAAATTCTTTCGCAGTTGTTTCCTCTTTGCTCGAGTGAAAATCCGCATGAGCCCCTAAATGAATTGAGGTTTTTGTGGTTATTTAGTAGTTACTAACTTCAATCCATCAGTGACACCTTTATTGAATGTCTTTTGGCAGAGGTTGCACTTGATAATACTTAGTTCTTTGCTATCTTCTTTGAGCATCACCAGATCGAAGCGGTAGCCATACTTTTTGCTGTTCCATGGCTTTGTTAGATAGGTGTTTATATCAAATTCCACCTACAATTATTGATGATGTTATCAATAAGCTAAATTTAAAAATTATCTAAGATCTTCTAGCCATCTTTGTTCTCGGGCTGAGAGTCTCTTTTTCCTCCAACCAGATTTCATCATCTAATTCTAATACTTCTATTGATTGCTGCATCGATAACTCAATTTTTTTCTAAGAGCTCGTAGTAAACAATTATTCTAAGTAATCGTGCAGTAAAAATTTACGAAACATTGCACAAATAATATATCAACATGGTATAAGTTAAACCAACTAACAAAACTGGATATGAATTAGGCTACTAGGCACAAAAAAGCATATCAACAAAATCTACAAAATCTCTACAAAAATTTTGTAGATTTTGAAAATTAATTCTTGTTTGAAACCATTTTGTAGGTTTCTACAAATTTGTAGATTTTGCGAACCATGTTTTAGTTTTTAAACAAACTTTGTTTAAAATTCCACTTACCCATATCAGTGCGAACCCATCCTGGGCAGACTGTTACAGCAATCACATTAGAATTTTTTAAATCACCAGCCAAGGCTTTGGTGTAGTGGTTGAGAGCTGCCTAAAGTACCACATAAATTTTTTGTTTTATTTGAATAATTAAAGACTAATTTAGTTGGTTTTCGGAGTGCAAACCTTGCTCATGCCGTAAATAATGTTGTTGTAAGGAACACGCTTGCTATCCTGCACCATGGTAGTTGAGCCAATTGTAGAGCTAATATTCACCACTTTAGCAGGCTGGTTGGAAGCTCCAGCTTGTATAATAAGTGGGAGAAACGCCTGAATATCTTCTATTAACATAAAAACAAAAATGTATTGATATAATAAGTAATCACAGCGGTGGTAACAGCAGCTCCAATGGAGTTTACATCAAAATGCTTGGCAAAGGCAGCGCGTTCTGGATTTTTGATGCTTACACCCTCCTAAAAAAAGTTTTTCTTTGTCATCGTGTAGTCAATGCATCTTTTCTTTTCAATAACTTATCAACTGAATCGATATATTTGTGAAAAATTGTGTAAAAGATTGATTAACTGAAAAATTTTATTCTCGAACTTTTTGTAATTGTATCGATCCACTTGATACCTTATTTAAAAAAGATGTGCAGGACTAAAAACAAAAAAAAAGCTAGGGATTTTTGTGTTATTTAAGCTCTAAATACTTACACTTTCAAAAATGCCTGAGTTATTTATGAATAGATTGATAACACCATCGCTGCCAAGTGACTTCTTGACTTCATTAAAAGCGGTTTTTATATTTTCGTCATTTTGCACGTCGATTGAGACCAATTTTACTACTGAATTAGTGCTTTTCTCCAGTTCTTTCAAGTGCTAAGGTCAAATTTTTTGAGTGAGAGATACAGTGGCGGGCAATTACTTAAGGACACTAGTGAAGATTTTTAAAAACCGAGTTTTTCAAAAATTTTGCAATGTGCAGAACAAAGTACCATATTTACTCTATTAAGCGGGCACCCTCTAATAAGCGGGCACCCTAGCTAATGAATTTGCAGCTCTTCCTGAGTCGTTTGAGATCTATCTCATTGTGTTTCCCAATAAAATTTGAATTATGATACGAAAAAACGCCGAAAATTAAGCGGGCACCCTCTAAGGAGCGCGCACCCTCTAATAAGCGGACCCCCTAGCAAAGGGTCGAAAAATAAGCAGGCATGCACGCTTAATAGAGTAAATACAGGGTGCGCAAAAAGTTCCCGGAATTTTTTAAAAAAAGAATTTGCGCCATTATTAAAACTTGATATCCTAGATCGCAATGTATCATTTTGTAGCCCCATTCTTCCTCTACAAAACTACTTAACAATTTTTTTAATGTTATTTTGTAATGCTTTTGGACAAGCTCTCGAATGGTATATTTGCTTTCTTCTGCACGATGCAAAAATTTTTGAAAAACTCGGTTTTTTAGAATTTTCACCAGTGTCCTTAAGTAATTGTCCGTCGCTGTAAATTAAAATTGAAAATATAACTTTAGCATTGTTTTGATCACGACATCCGGCAAATATGTTTTTGACACCACTGACTTTGGCTAATTCACCTACTAATCCAAGGCCAATACCTCGGTTAGCACCAGTAATGAATACATTAGCACCAATTCCACCTACTGACATGCTCGCTTCAGATTTGCGATGCAGTAAAGTGTTTATCAGACAGATTATTGTAGTACTGGTTTATCGAAACTATAATAAAGATTGAAAAAAAGATTAACTCGTAATTAAGATAAGCTGCTAGGTAGTTAGATAGCTGCTCGATGGAATATTTAAACATGTCAAAGTTTGAACAGTCAGTACTGTCAAGTCTCGGTAACCCGACACCGCAAGAGACCAGGCTCCGAGTGTCGAATTATCGAGAGTAATAAACAGTTCCTAAAACTGACTATAGTATAACTTTACAAAACTTAATACTATAAAAACTTGCTAAGGTGCAAGTCTTTTAACTCATTTTAAGGGCACTTTAAACTCAGTTAAGCGTAAAATACTAACTAGATAAAAGGATTTAGTCATGCAGTAAGAAGTCTTTTTAATAACACAAAATTCATATTTAAAATATACCTGCTATGGCATAATGGTTGTTCATACATTAATTATTTTGAACAAATTTGGACGAATTCTGTGTTCTAGAAATAAAAGTTCCATTTTGTTTTGGAGAATGCTTTTCACAATAAAACTTCAGAGGTCATATAATTCTTCGGAGCACATTTTTAGTCTTAAAATTTTTTCGCAGAGAAAGAAGTTCTGGGAGGGAAGTTAAATCGTGATTTGACCAGTGTTTTCAAAATAAAAATAGGTTTTCAATGAAAAAATGAAAATTTTCATTTACAAATTTTCAAACAAATTTATTTTTCTTATCATATTCAAAATTTTTTTTTGCAAAGTTGCTCTATGCAAATGTTCCCCGCGATTAAAAATATCTTAAGGACACTAGCAGAAAAATTTTTTTTTTGAAATTTTTAAACCATGATATCATAGTTTTTATGATAAAAATAATTTTCAATCAGTGCCGCGTGTAACACTTTCTCATGGTTTGACGTGAGCTCACATCGTTGGACAAGAAGGCTGTCCATCTTATTGCGTGCCCGAGGTTGGTCCTCGTCAAAGTTGGATGGCCTACCGGTGTGGGGCGTGTCTTGAAGGTCTTTTTCGAATTTTACCATACCAGTGCTCAGCTGTTCTTTCTGGCATAGATACCTCTTCCTATCTTCCCGGCGGCTTTTTGACCCTTATTAAAGGCGTCAAGAAGCAGGTGTCGAAAGTGGTGTTTTTGGTCAACGGGGTTGGCCATTTCAAAATCCTAAAAATCGGGTAAAATTAGTGAAAATAAAAAAGGACGATAACAATGTGATAGATCAGTTCCAGCACTTTCAATTGTTAAAGTATGCTTGGCAATGTGCTCAGGCAATCGGTGAGACAAGCAATCAAAGAAAAACGAAAAAAAAATTTTGTTAACCTAATATAAGAATCTTTTCCGTCATAGAATTCGGGAAGCTAAGAAGTTTGATCTCTGTACAAAGAAGATTTAAGCGTCATTATCAGCTTAGTGGTCAGGCGAAGATTTTGACAAGGATAAGCAATGGCATTATAAATTCTGGATTTCGATAGATGTTGGTTGAACGAAGAAAAACAATATGATGGAATTTTTCGGCTTAATAAATAACTTAAAATTCTAGGTGGACACGTGATACTGCATCTTTTTGTGTGTTGTTGTGTTTTCAGATTTTCAACGTTAATTATGAATTCTTTATTATTCATTTATAATTTCAATTTTTGTAAAATCATTTCATTTCAAGACATATTCTCTAAATATTGTTGTTTTAGTAACTATTTTTGGCATAAACAATATTGAGTGAGTATACTAATTTCCTACTTTATTTACAAACAATACTCTTTTTTATTAGAGTGCTTGGAAAATGCTGTTAGTTTGATTATCGTATTCCCTCTTATAGAAGACTATCCCTAGAAGACGGTAAATAAGACAAGTAATAACAACTGTGAACTGAGTTGTTGTTGATCACAAAACTCAGTGACCATTTTTCGCGGGTTATTTTTTATTTATTTTCTGAACATTGAAAAAAGAGTTTTCGTTTTAGTTGACAGAAAAACGAAAAAAGCTGCAGGCTGTTTGACCAAACCTCAAACTTTTGCACTTACAGTTTGAGCAAAAATTTTAATATGAGGCTGAAATTCTGGCCATGCGACATTTGCTTGAAATTTTTATCTTAAAACATGAAATTCTTACATTATTTTTCTTTCTAATATCTTATACAGAAAAATGTAGCTCAGAATCTTAGTTACATTTTAGTATAAAGCATACCCAGAAATACCGGCAAAAGTGGAGTCAAAAACACGATTCCACAAACGGTGTTTTAATTGAGGGAGATAATATTAGAAAAAAATACGGTGTGTAAAATTGATTTCTCAACATTTGTTTTCATAAATTACACATCATTGAAAACTTCATCAAGAAATATGTCGACGTTGAAAACTTTGAACATTTGACAGATAAGTATGTCCTCCTTACGATCTAGCACAATTCTCTAAAAATGTTGAAAAAATTTTGATTTGAGGTTTAGTAATATTTGTAAAAACCTCAGTGGCAGAAACATATCTCATCAATTCTGCTACGCGTCGAACATAATTTTTGTCCTTGAATTCACTTAAGTAGTAAGCAAAAAGCTCATTGTACATAGTGTCAATCATCTGGTTACAAAATTCAGAGGTAGGCAGACTCACTTTTGACACATCATCTTAATATCTTTTTCTTTAGCTTTACAGGCTGGTACAGTATATTTAGACTTTTTGCAATCGTAAAACTTAAAGTCGCAATTTTTTTTCTCGATCAACAACCTATTCAAAGGCCGTGTTTTTAGTATTTTGGTAAAAGAAAAAGAGAACGGCTTCATTTCTAATCCGCTCTTTCAAGGGACCGGTCCCAGGGGGGGGGGTTGGTTGAGCGAGCGGGTGAATTAGCGAGGGTTGACTGTATTTTAAAATGCAGCAGAAATTTGCCGACCTCCAAGGTAGAAGAGCAAATAGCCAAAGCAAAACATAATTTCAATTTCCGTTGGCTCAAGCTTTTTTATTTGAGGGAGAACTTGCATGGCAGCCTGTTTCCACCAAGGTCTTACAAACCTGTAAATAAGTTTGTCAAGGTTTAGTTGGAGAAAGGTTTGAAAAACATACTTTCCAGTGGCATCTTTGCTTAGGGAAGTAACATTGCTGAGGTCTACACAATCATTAATGGCATCCACAACAATACCGTAAGAAAAGGCCATCCTTAAGTCATTAAGTGAGTTGCCCAACACTCGGTAAGAGTCATAAGCTCGCTCCAGAATGATGAAATGGATCCAGAAGTGTTTGAACATGACAATCTAAAATACTGTCAACTTTCTATATACTCAGTCTCCGGATAAAGTTAAGAAAACACATTCTAGTCAAGTTAACAATGTCAAAGTACCAATAATAAGTTATGGCAATACCGTATTTCCTGACTATTTTAATTTGAACACAATTTGAATCATCACCTTTTTCTAACCCCCTGATTCAAATTAATTTGGCAAAAATAATTTGAATCAATGTAATTTGAAAAGCAAATAATTACCAAAGATTCAAATTTAATTTGAATCATTGATTCAAATTGCCATCACTGGCTTGAACCATGACATAGATACCAAATAAAAAGCTCTGAGTCTGCGCATAAAAAACGTCTAGTAATACCGCAAATTTAAAATTTTGCTTAAAAAAATTAAACTTTAAATGTATTTACATTAAACTTTAAATGTATTTACATTAAACTTTATAGGCGCCTTCGGCGCCATAAAGGTCAAAATATAAGCGCCATCCCTGTAATAAACGCCTCCTCTAGAGATCGATCGAAAAATCAAAGTAGCTAAAAAATAAAGCGACACTTTCGAATAGACAAATCCTTTTCAGACATATATTATTCTGCACAGATTTTTCTATCTGTCTGATCTTCTTCTATTTATTATACGTGTTTATTTTAAGTGTCAAAGGGAAGGCGACCAAATTTTCAAAATTGAGTTGGACGTTTGGCTTACGAAGCAACCCGATACAGTCGACACTCTATTTTATATATTTTTGCTAATTTGATAAATAATACCTTGTCCGAACTAGGAAGCACCGAAAATCCATGAAAAGAAGACAGCATTTCTCCTATAAAGTTCAATTCTCGATGGTTATTTTGGGCTAGTTCCAGTAGTTCCATAGGCTTAAAAAACATATTTAAATTTTATGACAGCCAAAACGTTATGCCTCATAACCTTCTCTACATATATCCTGGTTGTCCATCCTTCTGGACTTCGGCTTGTCCTTCCATTGCCGTACTGTTCGTCCCTTCTGCGCTGCAAGAGCTCATAGCCGAAGTAAATTTTGGACAGAATTGGGTGGGTTTTCGACAGGGTACTTGGATCCAAAAAGTAGTCTGCCTAAAAGTCAGCAGCTATGATGTTTTCGCCAATCAAAATCTTGATTTAACAACACTTTCTAAGAGACTTTAATAACATAAATTTTTTAGCAATGTCTAGCCCAGGACTAGTAGTCCTATGAAAGACACATAATATGTCTGCAAACACATAAGACCGTAGTAGATGCTGTTGAAAGCAAGAATTCTTTCTCAAGCGCTATTAATAACGCAAAGAAAACTGTCAAATGGCTTAAATGATGACTTGACTTTAGACCAATTGACTGAAACCACAAACAAAGACCCACTCCTCTAATTTCCACGATTTGTTGAAGCATTTCTTTGTTTTTCATTCGTCTTTGATTGACCAACAGATCTTGTTCAGTATTTTCATGACTTTCAGTTGACGCAGGGCTAGAAGTGCATGATCCGGATGATAGGCTGGAAATAGTAGTAGCATTGTCAGCAGTTTGCTGAGTGGCTAGAAATTCGTTTTCTTGTGATATTAATTTCGTCGAAAAAGTGTTGAATTCGGTAGATCCTTTGAAGGGTACACGGCACTTTTGAACTGCTGAAATGATATAAATTAAGAGATTTTTAGAAAAGGCCTGGGCTATTTTATAGACTATTTTAGTAAAAAGACAATTACCATCTTTTTTCATTCCCACATCAAAACACTTCTTTAATCTGCAGGCTCTGCACATGCATCTGTACACTAAATGCAACATTACATTAACTCATTTTGATATTTTGCCCTACAAAATTCATAATTTAAAAAGCTCTAGATCCCATGAACCACACTTAGGTATAATATTAATACTAGGCTAGGATAGTATAAGTCAACCGTGAAGAACTAAAGTTGGGTGAAACAGGGTTATACGCTGCTTAAACAAAAAAAGGAAACAAGACAAATAATTGTGGAATAGGGCCAAAGGGTACTACTACCTCGTTTACATAATTTACTCTTACCTTTGCTCATCTCACATTTTTGCTCAAAGCGACAAACATATCTCATCTGCCTTGCAACAGTTCTTCTTAAAATTCATTTGATTTGTAAGAAAGTCTATCAATTAATAAATTTGCACCTGAAAAAAGCAGCACATGCTCGACAAGCACCTACGCCGAAATGTTGGCCATCTGCTTTGTCATCACACACCTGGCAATTTAGTATGGCTGTGGTTGGTTCAGAAGGCATTGACCCAAAAAAAAAAAAATTACAAATGTTTACATAAAATAATTTTTCTTAAATTATCGACTAAGACATAAATTATGAGACATAATAGGTGCGATAATAATATATAAAACTAGGAGCGCCACTGGGTAAATGCCGCATCACCCGGAAAGATGCATGTATAGCACCAGGTTTCTGTATGCATATAGCACACCACCCGTTCTAATAAATTCTCCGCCCGAGAGTTACCATTAATATTTAGCTAAAGTACAGCGCCTCGCGCTCCGCGTCTGCACTGAATATTGTGTAAATCACTGTCGTGTAAATTGATCATGTATATGGGGCATTGAAAAAACAAAACCAAAACTGTATGGTGCCGCTAAAAGTTGCATGTGTATTAAGTGCCCGCCATGACCTTCATCGTCCACCCGTGGCTTTGCTTACTTATCCATTGCGTTTAAAAATGTGTGTGGTGCAGACTAAATCAAACTAAAACTGTATATGGCTCCGATAGACAACTATCTATGACGCCAATTATGACAATATTTAATTCCTCTCAAGATAACAAATTCAAAAGCATTTTTTTTAACAAAAACAGACGCCGATTCTGATTAGCTTATCGTTCTCAGCGTATCAAATTTACCTACGAAAACAATCAGCAAAACAATAACGACTGCAGAATTTTGAATTCCTCTCGAGACAACAAAAATTCAAATTGTATGAAATTTAAATTTAAGAATTTTTTCACTTTTAGTGGTCAGATTTCAAACCGCGATCGCTCCATGGGGATCGAAAATTTTTGCACGATCTTTTTACTAATGGACGCAGAATGGCGAGCTACACAACTCTGATTATGTTGACACGAATTTTTTGTGCCACTTCTGACCCACTTTTCAATAAAAGAAAAATTTTTTTTTTAACCACATAAAAATTTTTTTTGGCCAAACTAACCCCCCCACCCTTTTTATTGCAGATTTCTCGAGCCAACAATCTTGTTAGTCTGAATAGACATCAACAGAATTGAAAAAAAGTGCCCGGAAGTGCCCTAAAAATTGGATGTTTCGGACGGTAACAAACAGCGCTATAGTAGATGTTGACTAGAAGCGCTCCTGCGGCAAATGCCGCATCGTCGGCGCTGAACTTGGCAATGAAAGACAAAATTAAAAAACTAAAACTGTACATGTTGAATCGAAACAATTTTGAATTCCTCTCGAGACAACAAAAATTCAAGCTGTATGACACTTATATTTTGAATTTTTTCCAATTTTATGGTTAAAACTTTCCACTATGTTGTAGCTCAGCTCAAGAGCTACAAAACCCTTTTTACAGATTATTTCTTGTGTTTCAGTATGCTGAGATGTGGACTTTTTAAGAAAAAAGCTAAACAAGAAAAATTGTTCGGCTGTAGCTCCCAAATTCGGCTAAAATATGGTTTTTTGTCTTTTTAGCAAATTCCATTTATAGATAACAGCTTAAATGGATTAGAAAATTACTTTGCTAAGATTGGCTTTTTGCCTTGGGTTTACAAGGGCTAACCTCTTCAGAAATACATATAGATTACATATAGGTACTCTAAAACACTAAATAGATAAAATTTAAAAAAAAAGTCTAATTAACTGAGCTCACGTAAAAAAAAAAGTATCCTTCTAAGCTGTTTTCTGTACATTACAGTTGCTAAGCGACAAAAAACCCCATGTTTTAGAAGAATTTGGGAAGTAAAAATGTAAGTTATATGATAAAATAGAGTTCGGCCAAAAAAAACTTGGTTTGAAAATTCTAGATTATACTAACGTAATTATTGGAAAAAGACAAATGTTTCATTCCACAAAAGAAGTTTGACAAAAAGACATTACGAAAAATATTCAATATATCGTCAGAAAAAAATCTTTAAAACAAGTAGAGATGGAACAATTAATCGATTTTGGCGTAGTTCGTATTTTGCTATGTAAAAGAGAAATGATGATAAAAGAAGAGACATTTGATCATAACAAGGAACTATAAAATAGACCGAAAGAGCATGTTAAAAAATATATTCAAAAATATTCACTAATAAATAGAGTCGTAAAATGGACAATCGTCTTTATGTTTGTGCGTGTAGCTCAGCTCCAAGCCTCCAAACCACCTAGATCCGTCTAGAGGCTTGAGAGTCAATTGTTTATATATTTTCCCACTTTAATGACACCTTAGCTACGATTTGGTTAGTATAAGAAAGTTCATAAAAAAATATACAAGTAACCACTAATTTGTTCTCAAAATAATAACTGTTTGAAAAAAACTTTTCCCAACATCTCATTTTTTGAGCAATTCATTAGTCATCATCAAGAATTCATGCATTTGGACACAGATAAAATCATGGTCGACATTCTTTTGTACTAACACTTTGAAAGCTGCTACTTGAAGCAGGTTTTTCACACCAGTGCATTGAATCTTGCACAAAAAAGATATGTTTAACGAAAGCATTCACAACAGGAATAGAGAAAAAAATGCGAAGGAGTCGGTAGAGAGATGGAGGTGATATATCATTTTCAATAAATATTTTATGGAACTTGTCTTCGACATTATTTTTGTTAAAAATTAGATGGAATTTTCTGGAAAACAAGGTTATGATCGGACATCTGAAAACGAGTATTGAAACAAAAGTAAAGCAAATTTGCGAACAAGAACAGATTACAATATCAAAAGTACAACAAAACAACTCAGAGAAAGTAAAAAAGTGAAAAGTTAAAAAGGTATTAGTCATCATAAAATAAGTGCTGAAATTAAAAGAACCTTGATATTAGTGATGTTCATTTGGGGTTTTGCGGGTTTGCGGGGCGGGTTGTGACATCGGTAAAAAATGCGGGGCGGGTTTGCGGGTACATAAAATTGCCAAAACGGCGCGGGGCGGGTTACCCGCGCGGGGCCCGCCCCGCGCACATCACTACTTGATATAGTGTATTTTTAATTTTTAAAGATAAAATTTTCTAAAATGTATTTCTCTTGGAGTGTAAATTTTTTGTTTCTGCTTGCGTTCAATTTCAATTAGTTCGTTGTTTTCTTCGCTCTGATCCAGTGTTTTCAATAATCAGAATGGCAAAGTCAGAAGCAGAATTAGAAAATTTTGAAAGTCAGAATCAAAAGCAGAAAATTTCTAAGTCAGAGTCAAAATCATTCTGATTTCTGCTATTGAAATTCAAAATGAAAGGCAGAATGTTTCAAAGTCAGAATCAGAATCATTCTGCTTTTGATTCTGACTTTGAAATTTTCTGCCTTTTAATTCTGCTTCTGACTTTGAAACATTTTCTAATTCTGACTCCGATTCTAATTGTGATTATTGAAAACACGGCTTTTTTATTTTTATATAATTATAGTAATTTTCCATTATGCAACAACATTAAAGCCGTTATTATTTACCTTTGTTGTTACTTGTAATTTATTAGGTTTTTCAATGTCGATAAGCATTGAGTGCTCTACATCGTCCCAAGAAAGCACTAAAAAGTTTCAATACGCTCAAAAGAATGCTGAATTCAAAATGCGCTGTTGTGAAAAACTCGATTGAAAAGATAGTAAGAGAATTGCAGGTGCGCCCGTCGATTACATGCGATGTTTGGTCTGACAAAAACATGAAAAATTCCTACCTCGGTATGAAAAGGTAATTGTTTCTGAAAATAACCTTTGATTGTTAAGGAATCACCCTGCATTGCATTGCTCAATATGCAGTCAACCCTCAACATGTAGTCAAACCTCGATATACAGTCAATGCTCAATATACTGTCAACTCTTAATATATAGTCCACCCTCAACATATAGTCAAACCTCGAATGTTCACTTTTTTGATATGTTTACGTAGTTAGAATTTCTAACTATTTTATTTCTAACTTAGAAATAAAAAATTTTTGATGTGAGATGTTATTTGCGTTTTTCTCAAAAAGTTCGTTTATGAAGAAGTGATACGAAAAAACAGAAAGATAGCCGAAATAAATTTCAAAATCAGAAAACTAATCAGAATCAGTCAGAATTAAAAAATGTTTCAAAGTCAGAAGCAGAATCGAAAGGTAGAAAATTTCAAAATCAGAAGCAAAAGCAGAATGATTCTGATTCTGACTTTGAAAAATTTTCATCACCATTCTGTTTCTGTTTTTCATTTCAAAAATTTCTGCTTCTGATTTCTGATTCTGATCTGACTTTGAATTCTGCTTATGAACTATTCTGATTCTTATTCTGATTACTGAAAACACTGTATGATAGTAATTCTTCTTTGAGCCTATGTGCCAGCATCAGTGAGTGAGGCAAAAGGTGCCAGCATCACGAAGGCTTTCCGCGTTTGTTTTGGGTTGGGTCATTTTTTGAATTGGGTATTTTTTTTAATTGGGTTATTTTTTTGCATTGGGTTATTTTTTTTTGAATTGGGTTTTTCTTTTTTTTTGGTCATTTTTTTGGGTTAGTTCACTTTTTTTGGGTTGGTCATTTTTTTTGGGTTGGGTCAATTTTGTTTGGGCTGGGTCAATTTTGTTTGGGTTGGGTCAATTTTGTTTGGGTTGGGTCAATTTTGTTTGGGCTGGGTCAATTTTGTTTGGGTTGGGTCAATTTTTAGGGTTAATGGGATCCTGGTGCCAGCATCAGGGATGGGACCCTGGTGCCAGAAGGGATGGTCTTGCATGGATGGTGTTGTGTATGTATGCGGCACCAGGGTACATTGCGATATGGAGCTTATACCAGCTTAGATGCTAGTGTGGCCTGGACGACGTACCTGATTAGCATCTGAGGATAAATCCTACCCAAAAACCCCACAAATCCTACCCAAAAAACCCATCTTTGACAACCCTGATGCTGGCACCCGTGTCCCATCCCTGATGCTGGAAAAAAAACCTCTTATAAAAAAAACCCTTACTAATGCTGGCACAAGTGGCCCCAGCCACCGACACTGGCACACAATCACAAACAAAAATTACCATCAAAAAAGTGTGATAGTACTGATTTGAGAAATACAGAGTATATATAAGAATGAAACAAGTTCAAAGTGCTGGGTTTGAGAAGAAACCGCAAGGGTTAGAGAAACGGATTATATCCGTACGGATTCCGGTTTTTTGCCACCACCGGATGAGGAATCCGATTCTTTCCCAGAAATTCTGTCCGGAATCCCTCCGGTACCTCCATCCTCCAGCATTACTCAAAAGTCGGTGGGTTTCAAAAGAGCTCACAGATGCCCAAAAAAGGAAACGGGTCGAAATTGCGACCAAATTGCTGTGCAGACACCGTCACTTACCGTTTTTGTATACATTGTGACGTGTGATGAGAAGTGGATCGCTTATGTCGATGAGCGCCACGGAGAGTGGAGATTGCCCGGTCAGAAGCGTAAACAGACGCCCAGAAAGGTCTTTCGGGGCAAGCAAGCGTAATGGTTGGGATCAACGTAGGCCGATTTTTTGGAGCTTCTGGAACAGGAAACGACGGTGAATTCTGAGGTTTATTCTAGACAATGCTATAAGATCTGCCGAACCCTTTGAAAACGTCAAATTCAAGTGATTTTCCTCGATGATAATGCAAAGCGGCACAGATCAAGGCGGCGACAAAGCGGTTACGGTTATGGAAAGGCTCGCCTTTATTTCGGGAAAAGTCTGCTGGGACTCCGTTGCCTATCAAGAACTGCTGGAAAACTTCCTTATCCCGTATATGGAAGACCGGGACAACTTGCAACTTCGATTTCAGCAAGATAACGCGCCTATTCACGTCAGTAACCGCTGTCAGGATAACACAATGGACTGGATGCAGCGCCATAACATCAATCTGTTTTCTCATCCGTATTGCTTTCCCGATTGCAATCCGATGGAGACCCTCTGGGGAAACATGGTGCGTCAAGTTTACGATAATGCGCACCAATTTCAAACGATCCGACAACTCAAAGACGCGATCCAACAAGCATCGAATGACCTTCCATCGGAGCTTATCCAAGAATATATCGACAGCATGTAGAGAAGAGTCGCAGAATTTCTCAAACAGTGTGAAGGAATGACGAAATATTAAAATTACGTGATTTGCTATCTTTTCGTTGAAATTTATCTTCATTTGAATAAAAATAGTTGGGTGCGTCCATAGTTTTGGGACAGAGTGTAATTGTTGCTGTTTTTTGCAATTTCTGTTTAATAAATATTTGTTTTATGGGGGTGTTACCATTACTTAGGCGCCAACCTAATATTTTGCAAGATATTTCTTTCTGTATGACGTTTCTCAATATTTTCTGATGATTTTAAGGATGAGATCAACCGCTATCTTAAAAAAATTTGCCGGGATCGGATTTTCTTGAACACCAAGAGATTTTTTAATGCTGAACTCGGAATTCACCATCTTTTATTCATTTTTCTGTATTGGCTACCATGCAGCTAGCCATTTCTTTATCAAATGTGGCGTCTTAAAGATGTTTTTTCAAGACTGGTCACCTATTCGCAAATTCATAACAAGATAAACACTAGATAAAATAGCTAGTTAATAATTTTCCAAAAAAATATTTATTTTTAGTCAAATCTGCTTATTTATTTTGTCAACCTTTTTTTTGCATACTAAGTTATATATTCTATGTCTACTACTAATTTCTGAGAACCGCTCTTAGAACACCATAAACCTCTATTTCTCTCAATAACGTCAATAGAAATCCCTTTAAAGTTGCCTTTATCCTTCCTTTCCTATTCTTCTCTCTCAAAACATCGCTATTCGTCCAGTTTGCTGCTTTCTTTTTAAGGTTCTGCAACATACTCAGCCAATTTGTGCCATTTTGTTTTCTGCCAGTAGCGCACAAAGGAAGCATATGCATGGACTTTATTCTCTATTTCCTTGATGTCAAAGAAGCGTGAAAACTGGGTTTTCTTACTTTCTATACATATATAAACAATAGACTGCATTGGGGGTGTTAATTGCTGAACTATAATTTACTAGCGCTCAATTATTATTGGTGGTGTACTATTTAGGTGTAGCCACTTAAATACGGGTTTTGCAATTCTCTTTATAATATCCAACATTTGTATAAAAAAAGTTTCCTGGAAAGCTTAGTATTGAAAAATTACTCAGAAATCTAAATTTAACACACATGGTTGTTGAGATATGACAGAAGCTAATCATCAACTCAGATTTTAGCGATTTTTTAATCTCTTCCCACCTATTTCTAGTTATATCTGGGCAGTCAATTTTCTTATTAAAATTCTACTTACAAATTGTGATTTCTGATGTCTTTTTGCATACCAGGGTGTTCAAAAAAAAATTGTTAAAAATACGGGAATGGTAAGGAGAAGTTGAAAAACCATATCTAAATGGCGCATATCCATGCTTGGCTGGTTCCTAAAACAGCCTAACAATGGCTGCAATAAGATCGAAGAGCAATCACAGCAATATATTTTCTTTTTAAAACGTTTCCCCATTTATTGAGCACAAAAAGTGGAGCTTCTTTGCCTGCCTGTTGCCGCTTTTCCTAAAACAAAAGAGGACGAGAACTTTTTCTTCTGCTATGCCAATTTCTCTGCCAAATTTATTTAACTTTTCTTTTGTTCTCTATTGAGCAGAATTGACAGCCAACTATCTTCTTCTTCTTTTTCTAACTGCTTTCATTAATTCTAGTTGCATTTAGTGTTGTCGAGAGGCAAACAGGCAGACAAAGAAACAAAAAGACTGAAAAGACGCGCTTATTCCAAACACATACATAGACAAATATACAGGGTGTAACAAGAAATATAGTAACTTTAAACATTCACAATTTTTTTTTGTTCTCTAGCCTTTGACTTCGAAGGAGTACACTTTACGAACTGAGAAAAAATTTTGTTTTATCAATTCTTAATGCAACTTTAAGCCGTGAAGTATAAAAAATAAATGTTTCTAGGATCGGACGATCATTTTTTCAGTAACAAAAATTCTGACCAAAAATCTACTTCTTGCCTTGAGATGCCAACGCAAAATTTTACTTTAGCAAAAGAGGTGGCAGATGTGACTGCAAATACTATCCTGCAAATTGATTCTAGTACAAAACAAAAATCAAAAAAGATGGGATTTGAAAAGATGCCTGGACAGACTTACATGTAGATTAATCCTAGCAATACAGTCGAACCTCGTTAAACTGGCACCCCTACTTCAAAAAAATGTGTTTGTGGCATTGTGTTTTTGACCTATGTTTTGCTGGTGTCTTCTGGGCATGTTATATACCAAAACGTAGCCTAGAATCTAAGCTAAATTTTGGTATATAACATGCCCAGAAGACACCAGCAAAACATAGGTCAAAAACACAATGCCACACACACATTTTTTTGAATTAGGGGTGCCAGTTTAACGAGGTTCGACTGTATAATTTTAACATGTTTTTGTGGCCTAAAATTTCATTTGGCGTTGATAAAACGCTATCTTAGCTCAATCCGTAGATGTATTTGAGGTTCGGAATTTGCGGTTCTTATAGGTTATGGAGCGACCATCTCAAATTTTTAGAAAAGTAATAATAATAATTTCTGGGCTACTTGGACGCTTCGCAGTCAATGCCATTAAGGAGCCTCCTGGGTGCGATGGTGCAATTCTGGATAGCCCATGATTTGGGTGGTAGATTCGATTTTGCTGAGAAATGAGACTAATACTTTGCCAAAAATTTGAAGTTTCCGGCACTCATAAGCACATGATTTTCTATGTTTCTGGATACACCCTGTACTATAGATCCTATTGCCATGCTGCTCACAAGAAAGGGAGAGAACACTAGCTTGTATTAATATATTTTCTATTTTTCTGTCTGCCCTCTTTTCCCTTTCCATTCGTTGAGTATCGACCGCACGCCACAAACATTTGTGTTGTTGCTGGAGTGCGTGAAGCCAGCCACTGCACTGAAGCGCGTGCTTATTGTGCGTCTATTCTCCTCCTAATAACTTTTTCTTTAATCGCTTTTTTTTTCTTTTTTGGCAATGTTTTTGTGTGAAAGTTTTTCTATGGCCAAAGGATGTTGAGGAAGTGGCTCAAAAGTGTTCAATTTGTTGTTGTGGGGTAAAAGCTTCTGTTTTGGCAAAATCTGTGTGCGTGTTTTTATAGACCCTTTGTGGACTTGCTTAGGCTTAGACACTCTTTACAAACTTTTGCTTAAACAATGCTCTCTTTGTTGTGTTGGAGAATAAGTTTTGCTAAGGCAATATGTTAGAGAAGAAACCTCTTGTTTAAAGGTTGTATATTCAATCTTCAAAGGAAACTCTATTTTGGAAGCTATTTTGGATTGGAGACCCACTATTATAACACGATTTTTGACTTTTTACCTATTTTTTTTAATTTAAAGGCTTTTGATTATTAGATAACCTTCGGCAGATTTGCTACAAAATATTGGAGAATACATAGTACAACTAAAGAACAACTGCTCTTCGAATTTTCCTCCTATATTTTTTGTGGGGTAACTTCTGGCCCTATTCCACTGTCAAAAGCATTTTTTGTCTTGGTCTCCTGTTGTTTTTCCACTATTGTTTTAGCTTTGGTTTTAAATCCTAGGCCGAGGATATGATCATACTGCATGTGCGGGTATACCCTGGGTCTACGATCTGAGCCCATAGCTAAGGCTTAGTTTGTCTTTAAAACAACAGTCAAAAAACAACACGGGGAAAATCAAGGCAAGAAACTTTGGGTGTAGAATAAAGCCCAACTTTTGAAGACACCTTTCTTTTGGTCATAAATTTTTCACCATTTTTTTTTCTTAATAGCTCATTCGAAAGCTCAAAGTTTGCCTTTTGGTTTAGAAAGTTAGTTCAATTTTGTTTATTGTTTGCCGAGTTTTTGCCACTTTGGTAAAATTTTTTAAGATCAACAATTTTATTCCAAAAAATGTGTATCTTCTTTGTACGCTCTTCCCATTGCCGTCCACACAGAGACCTCTAGGGGTCGGCGATAATCTCGAAAAGCTCGCTCAATCTTTTGCTCAGACGCTTACACAATTTTTTTCTCAATTCACCGGCACAAAGATGCAATTTTGGCAAAAATTTGATTAGTGTTGATTAGTATAGACCTTGCTCTTAAAATATGCCTCAAAAATTTATTGGAGTTTGTATTGGAGTTTTAAGAAATCGACCAATTCTTATAAGATTTTTCTCCAAACCGGGTCCATCTACCGGTCAGGTAATTTAGCTAACCTCTAGTTCACAATTTGGTAATGCACCGTACTGTATGCAAACGAAATCTTATTCTAACAAACTATAAGTATCAAACTTAGAGATTTAGAATAAGGCTCCAAGGAGAAAAGTTGGTAAAAGGCAAAAAAAGTGACTAGAAGAAATGTGCTTTTCGAGGCAAAAATTGTCTGAAAAAGTTACCCCACCTTGTTTTTTTTCTTCTTTTTCTCAAATTACCACGTATAAAATGTGTCAGAAAGCTCGAAGTTTGACATTTTAAATTTAAGTAAAAGTGCAAAACTTTACGCTCATAAATAAAATATATGTACTTATAGGAAATCCATAGAAAAAATATTGATTGTGCTGGGGCTCTATGGATAAACAAAAATTTTTGGTTTCTTAGTAGAAGCAATAGTGGCAGTAACAGCTACTCTATTTCTAGTTACTCTCCCGGGAACACCAAAAGGATATTTATTTTGCTCAATTTAGAATGGAACACTTTTATTGGTTAAGCTCTATCGAAAATATTTAGTTTTGGCGTAAGAAGTACTTTGATCTAAATCTTTTTTTAGTGTTCAGCCACCTACCAATGCACCGACCCCTCTCCACAAGATCGAATGAATGGTATATAGAGAAAATTATCACAATTGTTAGACTCATGTATCGAGCTCGTTGACACTCCATGAGCTTGGTAGACGAAGCGGTGGCCAACTTTTTCAGAGATTATTAGCGTTTTCTGGCCCACCTGATATGTTACATGTAAACTTATCGACTGAGACCATTACAGGTGTGGGTTATTTTAGGGCTGTATTTTGTATCGGACCCTTTGTAGGCAATTCAGTGGGTCACGCAATACCATGAAACACATTTCCTAAAAGTCTTGCACAATTTATAGCCTCTATTCTCAAGTCCAAGTTAATTTGCTCTATTATTAAATTGGTTCTGTCAGTTTGTGGTAGCGACCGAGCAACAGCCATTAAAGCCATATAGTAGGGCATCTCGGAAGAAGAAAAAAATTTTCCTGCTTTACATTTTACATTTAATCTGTTTCCAAATCTTTTTTTCTGCTCGCAACTCCCAACTTAAAAAACTAAAGGTTGTTTTTTAAGCTAAAATATTAAAAGCAATTGATTGTTGTTTTGTTTGTTTATTCTTGTAAAAAAGCCAGTGGAAATGTCTGAGTTTTCCACACTGACAAGCCATTTTTTGTAGAAAATATTTTTTGTAGGGTAGAAATGTTATTTAAATGAGTAAAAACAAGGATTTTTCTCAAAAAAACTTTTAATTAGATTATTTTTGCTGTATTTACTAGGTATCTGAAGAAAAAAATGAGTCATTTGATGACGGGATCGCATTTCTTCCATCAAAACAAATTTTAATTTGTTTCATATTGATTTAAATGTTACACGTAAAAGAGTGGATTTTGGCGCTTTGTGGTGGCCCTTTTTTTCTTTTTGACCAATACACTGCGGGACAAAATTATAAGCCCCCTCGGATTTTAACGAGTTATGGGTGTTTTAAGAGGCCAATAGACAGTCCTTTGCAACAGTTGTATGCAAATGGCATAAAAACTACAATTGCGGAAGAAAAAATAAAATTGCGACCAAAAAAAAAAAGTTTTGCCCCAAATGTTGAAAATGAGGTGGGTCATAATTATAACCTCCCTTGAGTTTTTTGGCTATTTTTCCTATAATTTCTTCTTACTTTACGTTTTAGATATGCCGCGTGGGAAACAATTTTTGCAGTTTGAAAAGGTCAAATTGCTGCTTTCCAGACCAAAAAAAAAAGGGTGTGAAAGCAATTGCGCGTAAACTCAAGCGATCTCCTCGTCTTAGCCCGTTTGAACATAAATAGGAATATATAAGTTTTTGTCAATCATTCTCCCCTAAAATTTTTGTTTTTAGGTGATTTTTTCGGATGAAAAGAAATTCAATTTAGATGGTCCAGATGGTGACTTAAGAAATGATCCGCGATACTTTGAAACTTTGGTGGGGGAAACTTTATGGTGTGGGCTGCCTTTAACTTCTTGGGTGTCCTTAAAATTGCTTTCGTGTCGTTGAAAATGAAGAATTCTGATTATGTGCACGTTGTTGGTTTCAGAGTTTATAAGTGTTTCTATTTGATATATATGTGCTGGGCAGCAAACTTGTATCGTTTTTGCTAAAATTCCGTTGATTTTCATTCGTCTACCAACAAGATAACGCGTCCATTCACAGCAGTCGGGAGATCAAGGAATGGCCGGCTTCAAAAGGAATCACTGTTTTGGAGTGGTCGGTTTGCTCACCTGATCTTAACCGAATGGAAAACCTGTGGGGTATCATCGTCTGTCGTCGGAAACCTGAAAAAGGCAATTCCTGATGCATTGAAACCAATTGAACCAAGTGTGCTACAGGATCTTATCGACAGCATGAATAACCGTTTTTTTTTTCGATTATTAATCGTTCTGGTGGTGTGAATGATTATTAAATTGTTATTTTTGTCCAAATGAATGCTTTTGATTTGATAAAAATTTGTATTTCTACATAAAAACCCAAGGGGGGTTATAATTATGACCCACCTCATTTTCAACATTTGGGGCAAAACTTTTTCTTTGTGGGTCGAAATTTGATTTTTTCTTCCGCAATTGTTGTTTTTATGCCATTTGCATGCAACTGTTGCAAAGGATTGTCTATTGGCCTCTTAAAACACCCATAACTCGTTAAAATCCGAGGGGGCTTATAATTTTGTCCCGCGGTGTATAACTCATATCATTTTCCCCTAGAAAGTGCGTCTTAACCACTTTTTGAGCATTTGAGGTTATTATAATGCTAGAAAATATTTCTTTCAGGTGCGGGAAGACCATTTTTGAAATAAGAAACGTTTGACAAAATTGCTACTTTTTGCCTTGGTGCTCCAACGTAAAGCTAGGGTAAAGTTAGGGCGTCTTCGGACATCAAATACTGCTCTTTTGCATACAACTAAGGCTTAGGGTAGGCCAGCGCACGTTATCCGTCAACTAGCACGTGCTCTGTTTGACATATTAAGGTGAAAAAAGGATAAATGCACATGTATTAGCTTAGAATTACACTTTTTGAATGACACAAAAGAGTATTGGTATAGAAAAGAGAGAGTGTGTGATGCGCATTCTAAATAACGAAATTGCTATTGTCTGCAATGGCAAATGTACTTAATGATCTTTCTATTCTCCTTGTACAATATACGGCTTTCAAGCTCATCTATCACACTTTTTGCTGGTCCAAATCGCTGTTTTATGAAACAAAAAGCTGGCCAAAAAGACAACCATTCATTAATTCAGCTTTGCTTTTGTGTTTATTAAAAGAGCTCAACAGCTGCCGCTAATACTTGCCGCTTATTTATTTAATTACTGCCTCCAAAGCGTCTTTGGCGACAAATCCCTGTTGCCCAACAAGCTGGCGCAAGCACCGCTCTCCACCTCCCAACACAGTCACCATTCACACTACAACCCTTCCTCTTCTACAGCCACCTTCAATGAGATCAACCCAGGTTTTTTTTTGCATGTACACTTTCTGGCTCTAAATGAATAGTTTTCAAAGCCAAAAATATGTCTGAATCCCCTAAGACAATTTTTAAAACTTTTTTTCTCTCAAATGTCTTCTTTGAAGCTCCACACAGATTCGCACATATGAATTAAGATATTTAGATATCTAATAGTCAAAATGGTTAGCAGAATCTGGCGAAAATTTGGTAATTGAAGCCTTTAACCGGGTTTAAAAAAGTTTGGAATCTGAGCCATTTGAAGATTGCCTCGTGACTTTATCACGCGACCCACGAGACAGTTACGAGAGTAACGGGTGGCGAGGCAAAATCCGCACTCACTTCTGTGTCTTGTCTACAGCAAACTTTTGGCGAACTGCTCATTCTTTCATTTTTTTCTAGTTTCTTCCTGTCTTTTCCGGTTTTTGTTATAAATTAGCTTTTTTATAGACAAATGCCTTCAAAACGAGGACAACCTGTAGACACACCTGTACAAGTTTTACTCAGACAGCATTGAGCGGGGAAAATTTTGCACACTCTTCAGCATTTTATTGCCCAGGGAGTCCCCAAAACTTGATGACATTCTTAAGCGTTTTGACAATGATCTGCCGGCTACTCGACAATCGGGCTCAGCTGGATCAAATGCAGTAATGACACCACGTAAATAGGCAACTCTGAAGCGTCTTTTCAACAATAAAGGCAACATTTCGTGGTGCCAAGCTGCTGAACGGTTGCACGTTAGCCATACAACAATCCACAACGCTCTGCCAAAGCCGAAAATTGAAGTTCGCATTCCTCGTTACTACATCAATACATCAATGATCGTTACTACAGTCCCTTTTTTTCTTCTAGTTTTGATCATATATCAGCAACCAAATTTCTTCTTAAAATTTTGTCTTCAGATTTGGATTTCTGAGGTTTTTTTGCCTACCGGAGTGCCTCAAAATAAGGAAATCCTTTCAAAAAATGGGTATTGTAAATGAATACATGCAAACTTTTGTGGCCTAACAAAGTTACCGCGTAACAAATGTACCTCTTAACAAATTTTCGCATAAATTATGGTTTACAGTCCTTCTAAAGCTATAGCAGCTTCTTCTAGCATTTTTTTGAAAGCGTTTTTCTCTTAAAATGCTCAAGATCAGTTAGAAAACAATTTGAGAAATAAGTTTTTGAAAAAAACCGTCTCTGGGGATCACAGTACTTTTTTGAAAGATGAGAATGCATATAGAGCCAATTTTATGTACCTATACTTTATTTTGTGATTCTTTTTGGCAATTAGTTGTGGTATCACATTTTTTTTTTATTTATACTAATTATTGGTTATAATTGTTGTTTTTAAAGTGGTGTTTTAAAATACCTTTTTGTACTCTTTTTTTCTTTGGATTGATGCACTAGATTTTTTATTAGAACTGGAAGAGACAGCAAATCTTATTTTAATAAAATTTGTGAAGTGGTTGTTTAATTTTTTCTCTGTAATAAGGTTACAATTTTTTTGAAAAAAGTGTTTTTGGGTTCTATTTAAGAATCCCATCCATTTTTTGTGTTCCAAGCTGAATATGTTGAAAATATTTTTTATTTTAATTGCTCAATTACCGCTTTTAAGCAGTTTTTAGTGTCTTTGGTGCATCCCATAGTTTATTATTTTATCTATATTTTTAAGTTATCGTTGTATTTCGTGTTTGTAGCGTGGCTTTGATATTGTAATGTGCTTTTTTGTTATTTAAAATCTTTACACGAGTGTTTTTATTCGGTTTTTGTCTGCAAAGGAGCTTAAAAGTTAAGATCTAACCAAAAATATTGAACTATATTGCTAAATAATTTTGCTTTTCAGACATTCAGACAAAAGAGAATAAGAATATGGTAAAGACGATAGAATTTTCGGTAAAAGGATAGTTTGAAATGGTTTTTATTAGCATATTTTTAAAAATTTCAGAAAAAATGTAAAAAACCATCTCAAACTGGCCACTTTCCAAAACTTTGAGTTGGATCATTTTTTGTCTTGGTCACTCAAGCTCATTTTTTCCATTTTTTTTAGTTTGGTCTTGGTTTGAGCACTTCATAAACAGAATGAACAGGGGCCTTCTGTGTGCATTAGATAAGGGATCTGAGTGATACATTTACCCATTGACTCTATCCATCATAGCTAGGAAACCTTTTGATGTTTTAGGCCTCGAACGGGCACAACCAAGAGTAGGAAAAGACCAAACCAAGTAAATTTTGAATTTTTTAAATAAGAAATGTTAAAAACTCTTCACAAGTAGCTTTTGAGTGATATTTTAAGAAAAAGAAATCAGCTTGATGGACTAAAGCAAAAAGACTCGATTGAAGACTAAAGAATGTATTTGCAGACAATAAACAGAGCTGTTTGCCTCCAACTACTACTTCTGCCTCATTCTCACCAAGATCAATTGTTCAGCCGGTCTCTAACATCGCCAAAGATTGCTCAGGAGCTACAAGAGGTGTTAGTGCAGTCTCGCATTCAGCTACCTCATCCACGGGTATTGGAGCAGGTTCAGCAAATTCAGTTCCAGTCTCTTCTTTTGGCTCACTTTTCCGAGAGACCAAAGGTCATTTGAGTAGCTTTTTAGGCAGTGTCACACAGGTTCGTTATTTTTATATCTAGATTAAGAAAAACAGTTTGTAGTAACCCCAAAAATAGTTCGGCACTTATTTAGTTTAAATGGCCCTTGCTTAGGCTTTGCACCTCGCATTAAGATTTATAGTTTTTGAACAACTTTTGTTGCTACCTATTCAGATTAGGTAACATCATATGCTTTTTTATATGGTGTAAAGCTCGGTAATTGAAGTGATTTTGGTGGCCTTAATTACCCTGATCATTTAATTACCCTGATCATTTTTGTAAAAGTTGTTAAGCTGCTGAAGATTATCAAGGTAATTAAGAAATTAAAAATATAACGCAGCAAATACTTAACACCTCCAAACACCTCCATATTTTGCTGGCCACGTCAAATCTTCAATACTTTTTAGCATTTGGGATAGAAAATTATAAGACCTTCGAATTCGCAAGGATGCTTTTTAGGGCTATCTTTCAAAAAATTAGAGTATGGGAAACTAAAAAATTTACATTCTCTTTATAAAGTGCAGCTATTTACAAATTTTGTGTAGATGTATAGAAAAATAAGCAAATTTACCAAGTCAAAAAAGTACTAGATGATCTGTAAAGCCGTACATCCCCATTTGGCTTGAAAAAACTACAAAATTAAGGTTTTGAAATTTCAGTGGCTTGGCTCAAACAATCCCATCGACGAAGATAAGTTTTCAGAAGGCATAATCACCCTAGACAGCTGTACAAGTGGAGGAGAAGGAGGTTTTTTATTGTCCAATCAAGCCTTTTCTGCTTTTAAACCTTTTAGCAGGTGTGTTTCTAATTAAATTTATCGTTTTAACTTGTGGATAGTTGAAAACAACTATTAAGAATGCAGTCGGCGTCGACTTCGCGTGGAGGCAGTGCCTCAGAACAGAACCCCAACGAGACATTCCATGAGCTGGAGTTGCGGGAAACCAAACTCAAAATACTAAGTCGCTATAGCAATATCAATGTAATTGGTGCTGGTGCTCAAGGACTCGTTTTGTGAGTCTTTCTTACCTTTGAAAACTCTCAGAATGCCATTATTTGCTTAATGCGAGATTATCTGATCTTTGTATATGGAAGGTTTTAGCTATTTATGCGAATGCACTAGCTAACACTTTAATACATGTTTTATAGCTTGGTTTTTGTGTTGTCGAGTGGTTTGCGGAAGGTTTGCGACATCTTCAAATTCTGATTCAGAACAGTTTTAGTAACGAAGGTTCAACACCTTCAATCAACAAAATAATTTTCTTGATCTTTTATTGTCTTTTTTCAACGTTCTTTGAGATGAGCAAGACCTTTTGCGAAGAATCCAGACTGTTTGTTGGCGAAGAAGACTTCCAAGTCTTGGCCATGGTATACAAAATCCCACTTTCTCCACAGACATTGTTAATTTTCCTGCATGCTTCTTTTGCAGAACAGCCCATATCAAAGTGGGAAAACAAAACGTCAAATAGGCTTTTTTTAAAAAGTTTGGCTATAATTTACTTTTTGAAGGGAGCCGGAGAGCCTAATAAGAAGCTTGGCGTAGCTGCTTTTGCCGCTGCCTTAATTAAGGAAAAAAGACAGCTTGGCCATGTGCAAAACGGCACTACTGTTTTAAAATATCATCAAATTCTTACAAAATTGTAAATCCAATTTATATGTCACTCGGCAACTCAAAAATTGGGCTATAGCCTACATAAAAACGTTCGGTGAAACATTTGCTTAATGGCTATAACCTAACATATAAAAACGCCGGATAATTTCGCATCATCTCAATGCAACATAATTGTAGAAGTGCGACTGACAGAGTAACCAGGCAGCTTGTTGCTATTAAAAAGCTTACTCGCCCTTTTTCCAATGTCACACATGCTAAGAGAGCCTACAGAGAATTTGTGCTCATGAATCTGGTCAATCATCGCAATGTGAGCTTTTTTGGCCAAATGCCGATCTATTTTGTTGAGTATATCAGTGTTTAGATAATCAAACTGCTCAATGCATATACTCCTCAACGATCCTTGGAGGAATTCAGTGACTTGTGAGCTGTTTCTACTAGTGATCTTCATTTGGGGTTTTGCGGGTTTGCGGGGCGGGTTTTGAAAATTTTTCAAGTGCGGGGCATGGGGCGGGTTAAAAAAATGTTTCCTGCGGGTCCATCGCGGATCCCGCATTTGTTTGCCGGTTCTTATCAAGATCACAAATCTTGGATAAATTACAGGTTTTTAACCAAAAATTCCACTATTTTGATTATTAACAACACGTTAACCAATGAATCGAGATTTGTACGAATTGATCGATAGAATTCTTAATATCTGATTGTTTTGCTTCTAACTCCTCAAGCATCTTGACGTACTCCGGATGGGTCTTGGCATGGCGATTTAGACTTGACGGACTTCGACCGCTCAGCTTGATTATTTTTTTGCACATCTTACACGAAAACTCCACATTAGAACCAGCAACTTTTTCGAAGAGATTTAGCTTCCACACTAGTGCGCTCATACTGAAAGCAAATATAATCAGATGATATAAATTATACTGGAAAACGTGAAAGAAAAAAGAAATATACTTTTTTAACTTTTCGAGTAACATGCTTTTTACCCAATGTATCTTCCAAAATTTTCTGCGGGGCAACCCGAGCGGGTTTGCGGGTAGATAAAATTGCCAAAACGGCGCGGGGAGGGGCGGATTACCGCGCGGGACTAGTTTCAACGTCTTTTATTGCAAAATTCACGGGGTCTTAAAGTGTCGTTTTCCCGAACCTACGACTTTTACCGAAAACTCGAGTCCTGAGCTTATCCAACTAAAACTGTGGAATCATGTGTCGCAGGTCACAAACTACTACTAGTTGATAATTTTTTGAAAAGGTGTAATGTAGAATTCAAAACATATAAAAAGGCTAATCAAACACTAGTCACATTTAAATTTAGCCACTATTTAGGTATTTGGTGATGGAAATGATGGACGCCAACTTGTGTCAAGTCATCCAAATGGAACTGGACCATGAGCGCATGTCTTTCCTGCTTTACCAAATGCTGTGTGGCATCAATCACTTACACAAGGCTGGTATTATCCACCGGGTAATCAATTCTTTTTAATAAAGCAATCAAATCAGAAACAAAATATTTCATAGGACTTAAAGCCAAGCAACATTGTTGTGAACATGCAGTGCCAGCTTAAAATCCTTGACTTCGGGCTTGCCAGAAATACTGGGGAAACCGCTATGATGACGCCCTATGTGGTCACCCGCTACTACCGAGCTCCAGAAGTCATTCTCGGAATCGGATATAGTGCTAATGGTCAGTTTTTTCGACCAATAAAAGGTCCAAAAAACTGTGGTTCTTTAAATTTCTTGGTTTGCTAAACTCAAGTAAAACCAAACAAAGAACGACATCATTTGTTAGGCAACGTATTATTTATTATTTCTAAAGTAACATTTTAAAAGCTTTTAGTTGATGTGTGGTCCATTGGATGTATATTTGCTGAGTTGATTTTGGGCAAAGTGCTTTTTCCAGGCACTGACCATGTCGACCAGTGGACCAAAATAGTCGAGATTGTAGGCACTCCAGGCACACACTTTACCCAACGTTTGCAACCAACTGTTCGACAGTATGTGGAAAACAGACCGAGGTGTGAGCCAAGGCCTTGGACTTCTGTGTTTCCTGACAACATGTTTCCTGAGGCTATTGACCAGAGACTGAATGGTAAATTCTTAGTTGTAGATTATGGAAACTTTTTTTTTTAAGGAATTTAGTCGCATAAATTGCTCTTTAGTACTAGTATTAACTGAGTTGTGATTATTGTTAGACCTAAATTGTTAGACTGAAATTTTATAAATACCGATTTATGCCGCTTAAAAACTTGACTTAGGATTACCTTAATCTGACTTGGAGAATGGTTTAAGAACATTTGAGTTTACTAAACTTAGGCTCAATTTCAGTATAAATATGAGCACGAGTTTTTTACACTGTTCGCGTCAGGTTGTTAGATGTAAAAAGGTTTTTTTTGTATTGGCATTAGTTTTTATAGATTTTCCTTTAAATCTATCTCAATTGCTTCATTTAGCAACAAATGCACGTGATCTGTTGTCTAAAATGTTGGTGATCGACCCAATTAACAGGATTACTGTAGAAGAAGCTCTTGTACATCCCTATGTCCACTTGTGGTATGATGCGGCAGAGGTGGATGCCCCTCCTCCTCGTCAATACGATCCTTCAGTGGAAGGGGCTGATCACACTGTTGATGACTGGAAAGGTAGATATTGTTTCTTACTGTAAAAACCCTCACGTCCAAAAAAATTTTTTCAACCTTATTTCTTTTTTTGTTTTTTATTTTTATCTTTTGCATCATTAAACCCCAAATTGCAGCTCTGATCTATAGTGAAATCAAGGAGTATGAGCTTTGCCACGACATTTATGGGAACCTGACAACAAGTGCCTCTTCTCCCAATGACGACCCTTCTATTGGTCCCCAAGGCAACATGACGGCTACGGTGGAGATGGATTCCTGAATGATAAAACACATCAACTATGATTCTTTGATGTTTTTGTGAAGTTGGGCAAATTTATTTACTTATATTTTTTCATTATTTACATCTAGATCAAAAATATGTGCTGGAGATAAAGAAAAGACATTCTTTAAATTTTTTAAGCGCAAATATCAGACAAAAAATTTTTCATCGCTTGAGTAATATATTTCTATAAATTTCTTGAGTTAATTTGATTAAAAATTAGAATTGGCGAACTAATTTGAATATGAATTAAGATCAAAATTTATTGGTGTTTGTTTAAAAAAGTTTGAATAAAGACAATGAGTTCCCTTCAAATGCTAAACAATAACTCGTTAACGGAAAGCCGTAAACAGAACAAAAGAAAATATCACCGAAGGTCAAATATCACCGAAACATGCGAACTTGTAAATTTGCAAACTTGCGAATTAGCTGATATTTTTCCAGGTAGGTACCGTAAACCCTCTAATAATACCCCCGGGGGTATTATTTTTCAACCCTTTCCGGGAGGGGTT
>BBSZ01006468.1:0-14610 GCA_000981365.1 Subanguina moxae | reverse complement strand
TGGTTTGAAGAGGATGAGCAGAAGAAGCTAGCCTAAAAGGCGGCTGAACAACAACAAAACAAAAAAAAAGGAGACAAGGGTTAAAGAGTGATCAAATGAGGATTATTTTGCGGGAAATTCATCTTCGACGGGGTAAAAAATTATTTTGACGAGATAAATGATTAATTTGAGGGGTGAAAGTACATATAGCCTTTGTTGAAATTTTTTTTGTCTTGGTTGCTACACACATCTTCTTGTGTCTATTTGGAGAGAGAGGATGTCAAAACAATGCTTGTTTTTCATCCAAACACTCAATACACTATTTTTGCCGACCACAGGGATCATAAATTCTCCCTTCCCTTTGCTTGCGAACGAATCGAATCGCGAGATTATAGAGGGCAATTAAAAATTTGCTGGCCTCCATTTGTAAAGGATGGGCCAACAAAATTTTGCACTCTTCCTTGGTTGACTCGATTGACACTTGATGTTCTCATGCTAATCTATTTTCTTCAGCTATTGTTCCGTTGCACTTCTGAATACTTTTGTCTCTTTGCTTCTTGGAAATGACTCAAATAAAGATGTAAGATTGGCGTCCAGCATTCGTTCACCTTCGGCAAAGCAAGCGTTCAGGTGTGAGGGCAGCATTTCGGAGAAAAATTACTACCTTTGTTTCTTGTTATATAAATAAATTCTAATGTTGTTTGAATGAAATAAAATGTGTGATAGTAAAAACCTGTCTGAAGGTGGAGATTTCCCAGGGTTGGGCGTCCAAAAGTCGGAAATCGACCGGGCAAGGGGCTATGTGGCCAAAATTTTTGAAACTATCCAAACTTTATCGCCTCGTTGTGTAGTGGTGATTGAAACTCTCGGCTCCCTCAAGGACCGCCTGATCTTGCAATCAACTATAAGTGGGCCCTCAAAAAACCATAAAGGCAACGAAAATCAGTATAGCTTCCACAAAGTAACATACAAAAATAGCTTTTGAATCAGGCAAAAGTAAGCATTTAGATGAATTTAGTACAACATTTTTGTTGATGATAAACAACACATTTGGCAGGCATTAATGATGCATCTCTTCATCAAACGGCTCTCGGTTTAGGAATTGGAAATATAAAGTAGATTACAATGTCAACAATATTAGTGGTAACTTCCCTTGTTTCGGCGAGCATGAAGAAGAGAACTGTCTGCGTCAACAAATAAAAGAACCTACTTTTAGTTTTGTCAACATCTTTGCAATAGTAAAAAACTTATTTTTGGAGCCTTCAGAAATAAGTCGGCTCATTGCTGGCAAATAAAGTTTACCTCATAGCTTTGTTCACTCTGGGATAGAGTAAGACCAAACACTTGGATAAAAATTGTCAACTTTTAATCCTTACAGCCTTAATATCTATGATTTAAGTAATGAATAGAAATTTGAACGCTACTCGCCACTGCACACATGGTGTAAAAAAACCGGAAATTATGAGAATAACAACGAAGGAAAGCAGTCTTGCAAACAACAAAAATTAGAGGATTAGTCATGGCTATTATTATTGACAACAAATTCATAGCTTTTCCACCCTCCGCTTGCAACAAAAGTCTAGCTCAAAAACACCCCACGCCAAAAAGGACAAAACGTGCATATAAGTAATCTGTTTTGATGATTTATTTGTCGAAATATGGGTACATAGCCGTCCAAAAATTTCACGTGGAGATAAAAATTGGATAAGTAAACATTTGCGAATTCATAGCGACTCTTTATGAAGCAACGAGAACTAAAAATCAGTCTTCGGAAGAGAAATCTTGGTCGGCGTTGAACTTCTTAGAGAAATCATTGTGCTGCTTCTTGCGCAAAACATTCTGAGGATGCGAGATTTTGGCGATCCGTCGGTTCTGAGCCTTGCCATTAGCCAACAACTGCGTGCATGGAGACATCTGAAATCGACTGATAGTCGGGCTAAATCACTTCAACAAGAAAATAAATAAAAAAAACTCTACCAAGGCATCACTAGGGGAGTTAGTCTTAAATTCCATACGAGACTGACGAACTTTGGTCAAGGCCGGAGTGCATCCACCCTAAAATAAGATACGTGAGCATAGCCACCTGGTTTTTGTATTTTGCTCATAAGAAGCCAATTTTCTATAATGCTTATAGAAAATAAGTTCCTTCTTTCGTTTAACCCCCCTCGCATTTCTAATTTTTTTTTTTGTAAAAGACTGGTCTATCCGGTAAAAGTGTGCTAAAAGACTCAATCACTCTTTGATGGCGTAGAACGTGAAACAGGTGATATCTTCATGTAGCAAATAGAAAGTCGCGATAAGGATACGCTGCACGATATGATCCGTAGATGCATCTGGGAAGACATGACTTTTTGCAAAAAAAAATGTTTACGAATTAAGGTTCAACCATTATGTCTCACTGCTGGGCTTTGTATGTCAGTCGTGCAGGAAAAAGTTTGCTGGAAAAGCTACCGGAAGAATACACGTATCTGACCGTCAATCGCTCGTATAACTTTGAGGATCCCGAAATAAATCCGAAATAGATCCCGAATAAACGAAAGAAGTAGCAAAATAACTGACCGTTTGCAGCATCTTTTCTTGCACACTAGAAGGAATCGGAGAAATGAAGACATCAGCGGTTTTCTTGTCATCACCTGTTTCCATTTCTGTCTGGCTCTTTTTCTGATCTTCAATTTTCGGAGTAGTAGTCAACGAGTTGGTAGCAAAAATTGGATGATTTCCGCTCATTTTCTGATCTTGAAATAGCAGCAGCTAAAATTAAATAAAATTAAGTATCAGAAAAGAAATGTGGTCTCGACGCACGGCAATATGCACTAGTGAAAGAACATTGCTACCAGCAATCTCATAAAGAGGATTTGAAACAACTGTTTGGCGCTCATTTTTTCCATTCAAAATACAATAAGCTCAAAGAAAGTATCAGATTGTTCAGACGGTTCCCTCGGATTTTTATTCAACAAATTCAACAACAACAAATCACTTGGGTAGATAGTCTCCTTCGTACTCAATCCACTGCCTTCCATCGCTCCACCATCTGCGAACCCTGGGACGATGAAGCCAAAAGATTTGGACTCACAGAATTGCTTGACGAAAGCCAACTCCCTCACGGTGATCTTCGAGTCGTTCTCCACCGCTTTTCGCAGCTTGTCCTCATCGAATTGATAGCATTTTCACTCATTTTGGCAACTTTTCGTCAAAAAACTAAGCTTTTTTTAATCGCCTTCGAAGCTGTTCATTTTAGCAGGGAAAAATGAGAAAAAACTTAAACAAAAAAGTGATCACTTCTGCAATTTGCTAGAGATTAGATTAAAGTGAGAATACGGCAAACTATCATGCTGCCTAGTCACAGATTTAAAACATTCAGACTCGTATTTAATATGGGTAAGCATTCTTGATCACAATTATATTAACAACAAGAAAATTGCTATGGGTGTTAATTCCTTTGGAGGAAATCCACTTCTTCTTCTATTCCCTTTTTAAAATGAAAGCTCTTGACAGGAAAGGCGCTGTGTGGGAAGTTGTTGTGGATGACCACCGTCACATTCGCATATTGTGGGCATTCTCGGATCTGAAGTCCAAAGCATTAACAGTCATAATATTAAAAGCAGAGAAAAATTAGTGCACATTCACATCCATGCAGCAGAAGTAATCCACCTGATTGTGCCAACAACAAACTAAAGACGTAAACAGTTAAACCAAATAAGGGTCTTCTGCGGCATTACCAGTTGAAGCATCCGCCTAAAGACACAACAAAAAATTAGAAAAGTTAAGGTTCACAATAATCATCTCAGTTCTGACCTGATCATCTAACGCATTCAGACACAAATTACTTTGGTGAGGCAAGCATTTTCTAGGCTCACCTTAATCCACTGTTAAAAGAAAAAAGCTAAAACACAACAATTCATACCATCTGGTCGAAACATAATCCTCGAATTGATCGGACATATTGGAATTCTCACTCGGGCTGATGGAGTAGAGTTTACTATGAGAATCACTAAACAAGTCTCTTGACTAGAACATTTAATAGGGATAAATACAAACCTGAAGAGATAAACCCAATAGTGCTAATAAAAACCATAGCTTGACTAACTAAGAACAAAATAAGTGAAATCAAAGCCAATCAGACGGATAAACTACACACCCTTCTCCGCAGAAAGAAAAAGAATCAATGCGACACATTTACAGACAAAAATGTTTCAGGATGAAAACCCTGAATTTTATCTAGGTCGCCAACCACCTTTCCTCAACTCCCATCCATACGCTCACGTTATACCTCTGTTGAGATCACTTTTCTCCATTTCATTTATCAGTTACTACATTTTTTCGATAATTATCTCAACTTGCCGCATGAAGAACCAGAGGGGAACTAGATTATACTTGTGCGTCTTTATTGATCAAGTGACGAGTAAGAACCAACTTGTTTTCAAGCTTTATAAAATGAATATATTCTCAGAAAAAATGTTGATAAACCAATAAATTTTTAACGAAAAATTCATGCATGTAAAAAGGGGGCAATAAACTAGAAAGTTGCAGGGGCAAAAACTTATGTATAAAGTCACATATAGGAGTTCTCAAATTCTTATTTTACAATGATACATATTTCCCAGAGGAGTCAGGTGATTGGTCGTAGGATTCTTTTACTGACACATAACAAAACACGATACATGCAATTTGCTTTGATCTTATGAGTCTCTTACTAATGTTCTTAATCCAGATATTGACTAAGCCAGCGGAATCCTTCACCATAGCCTTGGCGTCTGAGAACCGAGCACATAAATACTTCTAGGGGACGAGTTGCCAAATCAGCACGAGCAACTTGGCCTTTGCCCGTACACAGCTGCGTGATTCCTAAAGGCACAATCACTGTAAGAATTAAGCGAACGACTCTGCCCAAAAATTAGTGTTACCCAAATAGTGCTTCAGATGCTCCTCACTAAGTGCATTCGGCTTATCAATTTTGTTCCCAAGAATCAAGACTGGAGCGGTAGCCACTTGCTCATCTTGCAACAAGCTTATCAATTCTTCACAAGACTCATTAATACGTTCACTATCGGCTGCATCAACGAGGAAGACTATTGCGTCCAAGGCAGGAAAGTAGGACTTCCACACACGCCGAGCTAAACAATTGAAAAAATTAGCTTCTGGCAAGACTCACTGGAAACTTATACTCTGCGCAAATCAGTAAAAATCAACTAACCCTGAACGTGACCTCCCAAGTCAAACGTCGTAAATCGAATTCCACCCAATGAGAGCTCTTCGGATGCTGAAATTTACACTGTAAAGTATCAAAAATTATCGGAACGGCAACAGCTTACTAGGGTGCAAGGTCGGAACGTGCTGAGCAATTCGGTCATCTTTGAGCATGTGTAAAAGCGTTGTCTTCCCAGCATTGTCAAGTCCAAGGAACACTAATTTGCCGCTCTTCTTTGTCAATCCTAAAAACTTTTATTAAGGTAATCCGGAAAAAAAAAATTACGTCGAAAAATTGACATGAAAGTCACGTGATTTTAGTGTGACCCGGTGGTCATAAAAATTAACTATGAGCGAAAACTTAAAGCTCGACTTTCGGAAACAAAATTATAATTCTTATCTAAGGACATACCCAAATAGTTCAAGACACTAGAAAACCAGTCGAATATCCAGGACATTTCTTCGATGGTTCAAGCAAAAACTGGAAAGTACAGGATGATTAATTTTGTAAACATATTTTTGGAGACGTCACAAAAATTTATGTGGATAATGCCAACAAGTTCTGATACATTCAATCTTTAACACAATAACACTTGACATAACCATACCCTCGATACAAAGACCCTCTGAGATCGGCTTATTGGTCAGCAGGCAGCAAAAAATGACCCATATAATGGTTTCTAAAAACCGTCTCGAGGGGTGTCAGTGAATCGAGAGTTGACTGTACAACGAAAAGCTATTCTAAGAGGCTAAACCAGACAATAAAGAACATTTCACTACGGCCGTGACAAAGCAACGGTATGACAATAACAAAAATTATATATTTTTTTCATTTGACTGATTGGCTGAGTATCATCACAAGAAGCAAACAAAAGATACGCAGCCAAGTAAGCAAAATATTCCACGTGTACTCGAATGAAGTTTAATGCTATGAGGAGGTAACGACCAAATTTCAAATCACATGTGTAAAAACAGCAATGTTGACAAAAAAGTGTCATCATAGATCAGAAAAGATCTTGGTGTCTAGAGAATAACCATCCAGGCAACAACATAAACCGACAAATCATTGGCAATTAAGCGTAAACAAAACGCCAGAGAAGAGCTATTCGAAAACGTTATTTGGGAATGCATAGCATGCATTGCATATACCTTGGTGGTCTCACAAATTGTGGCTCTGAATTCTGGCTCTCTTCTTTATCCTTGGTGTCGTCTTCTAGCTCTGGCATCTGGTAGTCTTCTTTATTGCTCTGATTTTCAGCTTTGGGTCAAAAGGATAGCTTGGTAGTCTGTTATCTCTGAATCTTATATAAGGTTGTAGCGCATATGATTGAATATTCTTCTGGTCTGGAGAATTCCAAACTCAAATAAATCTTGCTGAGAAATGCAGTCTTCATTCTTGTATGTTTTCAAATGCAACTTGAGTGGGCAGGTAAAACGGTTTTTACTTATTCTGCATGTCTCATTGTGGTTTTTTACAGCTAGTGGCAAGGGTCTGCTCTTTCACCATCAACCTATACCTCATCAGGAATGTAGATCCATCTCTCATGGGGTTTCTTTTTGTGAGGTGAATTCTTCCGGAATGGTATAGCGTTTGGTCATAAAGTTTGTCCACTATTTTCAGAATGAATTTGCTCTACAACACTATTGGGTTTCTTACTCGAGAGCCGCTTCGAAAAACATGCTTGAGCCCAAGTTTGTCAATCAAAGAGTCTCTGCACTATGCTTTAATTGGGTTGTCGCTTTTTAGATCATGTGCGTTTAAGAGATTATTATTAAACATTTTAGGACACCTCTTTGCTCGTTACTCTGTGTAGTACTTTCCTTGCTGTGGTGGTATTTGCCTTTTCCCGACTATGACTTGCAAGGAAGATATAGTCTAGTGCTATTTTCTTTTGCATTCTCCGCCTTCATCGAAGGAGTCGCTGAGCCAGTTGCCATTCTAAGTCTCAAGCTGGGAGAAAACGCTCATTTTGCCTTTGCTCATGCCGTGCTCACACTTCTTCAAAAGCTCATAGTTTTCTTTCTGCTCGTGCTAAAAGTGGATGCTCTATCTTCGTTTTGTATCGCTCAGGTATGGCTTTACTTTTTAATGATCACTGCTCCAATAATTTCCGAGTTCAGGTCGGAGCTTCTCTCTTCTACACTACTATTCATTTCCGAAAGTTCATCAAGCACTATTCGGTTGTACTAGCAAGGTCTTTTACTGGTTCCTGGATCTCCGATTTACTGTCCTTCCGTTTCGGTCAGAAGAACTTGTTGCTAATAGGAACCTTGATTTTTCACTCTGTGCTTAAACAATTTATTACCGACGGGTCGGCTTATGTTATGGCTTTCACAAATATTTTGCCGCTCAATATTCAAGGTACTGTTTTCTGGCGCTACTCCAATGACTTATTGCTAGTCTTTTGTGAGCCATTTTTCAGCTGTCTATGATGCCGTGGAAAGGTTGGCCAGTTTGGTTGCTCGAATAATTCTCACTCCGATGGAAGAATCCGCCGCCATTTATTTCTCCTCAAATATACGTAGCTTGAATGTGACCAAGGACATTCCTAAGAAAGTTCTTTCAACTTTTGTGGCTTTGCTTAGACTTATTGTGATCCTCGGAATTGTGGTTTGTGTGTTTGGTATTCCATATTCAAAAGTAGTGGTGCAAATCTATGGTGGATCTTTCCTCACTGACAATGGGGGTTAAATTTATTATTATTTTCTTGTGGTCGCATAGCCATGAAAGAGTTGATTTTAGGCGCAAAATTGTTGTCGCTCTACACAATCTACTTGCTTTTTATGGCGATTAACGGTATCATTGAGTGTTTTGCATTTGCTTCAATGGATGCCCCGAAGGTTTGGGTTTTTGGAATAAGGGTTTATTTATTCGGTTCAGGTTTTAGATTTTTTCTCATGGAGCATTTCTCTTTTTCTCGTCTTTCGCTCATCTTCTTCTGAATGTGATACTGTCTAATTTTGTTGGTGTATCCGGTTTCATTCTGGCCAATTGTGCCAACACCATTCTCAGGATAGTTTACAACTGGAGACATATCAGGGTGGGTGACGGTTGCTGCATTTCATTTGTTAGCGTTCATTTCTGGCGGCGGTGTACTACAGTAGTACCTAAAAATTTTCCTCTAGTTATTTTTTCTCGATATTGTATATGAAAATTACGTTTTAAACGTTGAAGTTGCTTTAACTGTGTCTTTTTAGAGTCTCGGTGATTCCGTCGGTAAAGTATCCATACGCTCTATATTGCCCAGCTTTACGTTATGTGTTTTACTTCTGGTCATATTCTGCTGTACGATGCTCTCTTCCCTCGTAAGTTTTTTGTGTCAAATCAAAGGCCCAAATTTTAATTTTTTTGCCCCACGATTTAGTTGTTCGGCAACACTGGGGGTGTTCTCTACACAGGTGCCCATCTTGCAGTTGGTGGAGTGACGTTTCTTGGTGTACTTGCTTATCTCTATCAGTCAGAGGATCTGTTTACTACTTTCTTGGAAAAAAGTGATTAGATGCCACAGGCCTGTTCGAATTGTTTGCAGAGTGCAGTATTATCGTGTCTGAGGATAGGAAATGATTCAGTGATCTATGCTTATAATGAATTGACAAATTTGTGTTGCTCACATGCCGCCTACTTATTTATTTTTGACTAGTCATTGCCAACATGTTTGTACATTATTAACTTACTTGTCTCTTTTCCACCTAAAATTATGTGGAATGAATAAACTCATTGGTGTATGCAGTTTCGTATCCAGTTAAAAAAAAAAAGATTTGGCCTAAGGGTGAGAATCACAACCACATAATCGTTTGACTCTTCTCAACAATCCTTTCTTACGCATATTCCCACAGGAATTCAGCACCTAAGGAGAGAAGACAAAATTTATGTTGCTCTTCTTCTTTAACCCTTTGGCTTAATCCAAAAAAGTGAAGAAGAGAGACAGGAGAGAAGAAGACGATAAGTGGCTAAAATGACACAAAAACTCTTCAGACACTAGCTAGCTGGTGTATCTCTAGCATCATAACAACAACAAATCGCATTTTAAGATGAAGTAAGAAGAGGGTTACTCTTTTTTTTAGCAGGGCTAGGAGATTGGCCGGGAAAAGAGGCGGTATATTGCCCATATATGAGGCCGCAAAGCAGTTGTTCTTGCTGGGATGTTTCTGTTGCCTTTCCGCCGGCAAAGAAGACCATATTGCATAGTTGATAATGTTATAACAGCCCTCGGCAAAATACTTGAAAAGAAAGAAGAAGAGGCAGCCTCTTTGCTAGCTTTACCTTGTTTTCTTTTTTTTTTGGAAATGAGTAAGTCTTATTTATTGCTGATTTTGACCACTTTGCTGCCTTTGAACGAATCTTCAAGGTGCTCTTCGCCTGGCAGAAACACACCACTTTTGCTGGGTGTATTGCTGCCCGAGTCTTATAGAAAGAAAATAGAGCCTTCAATTGATCTAGCACTGAGTCATATCCATGGCACACCCAATTTGCTGCCGGATTATTGCTTGGAGCTGGTTTTTAAAGACACACAGGTCAGCTTTTACTTCGTTTTTGCGTTTTTTACTTTTGATGCACTAGCCAATAGGACTTTTTTGCCACAGCTTATACAATTATTCCCAACGATTTAAGACGGTGGCTCTGAACAATGGTTTTTAGTGCAAAACATCCCTCGGCATGAAGAGCTTGTTCGACTTGATGAGCACGGAAGGCAACAAGTCTCTAAATTTCAACATAGAAAATGAAAACATTTGGGATCAGACAATTAGCTGGACAAGACCAGCAGCGCTATTTGGGGATGTGTGCACAGACGTAAACGAGCCTGTGGCCATGGCTTCTAAATATTGGGACATACTTCACCTATCCTATGCCGAGACACACGCTAAATTTTCTACCGCGGACTCTGGTGATGTAGGTTCTCTCTCGATTAGACAACAAAATAAACTGCTTTTACGCACTGTACCTCTTTTTCTGACCCTTATTTCTTTTTGCAAAGTAATTTGTTGTATGGTGGCTGGTATGCAGGAAATCTAACTCTACAACATGCTCGATTCTGGTAGACTTTTGGAGGGTAAAAGAAGCTATGCTCTTTACTACTAATTTATATTCGTGATACACACAAAAGAGTATAATTTCTCTTTGGCCCTCCAAGCAGCCTTCTTTCACCATCCGACCAGTTAGGATACATAAAAGAGCAATCAGGAACCAATTCTAATCAGCGGTCCAAAATAAGTAAATAGATGTCAAAGAAGAACCGCCCATACACTAGTAAGCTCTCTTCTCTGTCTTTGCTGTCGTCTTCTAGTTCTTGTGTGGGTAATCTTCTATTTTTGTTCTGATTTACAGCTTTGGGTTAAATCTCTCCTATTTTTGATCTAAATAGAGTATTATTTTTCAACTACTTTAGCTCTACCCAACATTCTTCCGAATAGTTCCAGGCGATAAGAATTTGATCACCGCCAGATGTCGTTTAATAAAAAGCTTCAAGTGGTCGAGAGTGGGTACGATAAAGCAAAGTGATGAAGCGTTGTATTCATTGGTGAGACTCCAAGCATTACCTTTTTAAATTTATTTTTTTTATCCAGCCTCATGAGCGCTTGACAACCATTCTGGAAAACTCTTATAATGTTAGAGTAGTATACACAGCAGGCTTGAGCAGTGATCAAATCTACAATATTGGCTATGAATTGGAAGAGTTGAAGGTAAACTATTAAGAATTAATGTCTGCTAAGAGTTTAAAATATCAGCTACCCAGCGACTATTAGTAGCTGACTCAAAACCGGGAGTAGAGTCCGGTATTTTAGGGTCCAAAAATCGCGTGCACAATTGAACAGATGCACCACTCATTTTTGATTTTTGCAGCGAAGAGACGTGCACATAATCATCGGCGATTTCTCCCCTCTTTTAGCACTACATATTTTGTGTGAGGCCTACAACAAGGAGATGTTCGGCTCCAATTATCTATGGATTCTGCCCGGCTATCACAAATTCGACTGGTGGATGGACACGGAACAACAGACCAACTGCTCTGTGGACCAAATCAAACAAGTTCTGCAGGGCCATTTCGCACTGGAGTTTGCGCCACTGTGAGTGATTTGAGTATAGTAAACCAGAGGATATGTATTCCACTTTAAGGCGGCCATATTCCAACGAGAAGCTGGTCTCCAATAGGGTATGCGGTTAGTTGTAATGCAAAAAACATCTTCACAAAAGAGGCGTATAGATCGCATTAACATAAACTTTTTTCTAGACTGTGGGAGCAATACAGAGAGAGCTTCAAGAGTCTTGCAAGTTCGATCAAACCTCTTGTCCAGAAGAAGATGTGCATAGTGCTTACGCCTACGATGGAATGTGGACTCTGGCTCTGGCGCTCAACCACTCCATCTACTCCAAAAGCGAATCGGGGAAGAGCAAGTCGCCAATCTCTGCTTCTCGTCTGCTCTCCATCATTCAGAATAGCTCTTTCCAGGGACTGACAGGTCGGGTGCGCTTTGAAAACAATGAACGGCTCGGCTTGGTCCACATATTGCAATGGAGCAACGGATCCTACTCTAAGATTGGCTACTTGGACAGCGCTGAAAATTCTTTTAGAAGACGTCCTTTGGCTGGTGAGTGGCTTGGGAATTCCTGCAAAAGCAATATTTTTGCCTTGTTCTTGCTTTAGGCTGGACTCCTCCTCGAGATGCTATCGTGGTTGTTCGAGAAAGACAGTATATTAGTTACGTGTTGTTGGCTGCTATGTCCTTGCTCTCGTTTATCGGGATTCTGTTGGCTTTGTTCTTCTTCTTTGTCAATGTCAAATACAGGAATCATCGGTAAAGCTTTGTTGGCTCTAGTGTAGAATTGGCTGCTTTTTTTGCCTTGGTCCGCCTGTTAATTTTTTGATCTTTCACGTTGTAGATCATAATTGTTTTTATCTTTTTTACTTACATTATTCTTATTCGCAGCGAAATGAGGCCAGCGTATCGGAAGCTAGGTAGAAAACTGGGACGTCCAAGTAGGACCACGGCAAAAAAGGCCAATTCTATACTAGAGCCGCTTTGTTTGACATTTTTTGATTTGTATTTGCTCGCTTAATTACCCATTTTAGAACTCTAATAAAACTGGCCCAGAAGGCTTGAAATCAGTCCCTTTTTTTCAGCTTTATCAGAATGAGTTCACCAAACATGAACAACCTGATTATCGCTGGTTCAGTGTGCGCCTATATGGCTGTTTTCTTGCTGGGCATTGATACTCGCTTCGTTACTCCCGACACATTTGAAAAGTTGTGCTACGTGAGTGCAACTTGAAACCCACATGGTTTAACATTTACATATTTCAGGCAAAGACGTGGGTTCTCAGTGTGGGCTTCACTCTCGCCTTTGGCTCGATGTTCTCGAAGACGTGGCGCGTCCATTCCATTTTCACGAATATAAGAAGGGATAAAAAGGCCATCAAAGACTTCAAGTTGTACATTGTGGGTGGATTACTGTCTATGTCTGTTGGTAAATCAACTTCTCCGTGTATTCTAATAAACCAGTAGCGATATTTGCGACATGCGATATTTTGAAAAGCTTGGGTGCGATATTGCGATGCCATATATCGCATCCTGCCCCTCTCTAATTAGAGGATAGGCAGTAAATATCCAAAAGGTATTCAGATAGTTGCCACTATAATGCTAATCGATGCAATTGTTCTATTCCTTTGGGCAGTCATCTCACCCTTTCAGTTTTCGGTTACTGAGCATGAAACCATTGTAGGTTCTTTTTGTGTCCCTACTTTTCACCCAAAATGCAAATGCTCCTATTTTTGTATTTCGTAGCGCTCCCACAACTCTCTGATAGTGCCAGAGCTGGAGCGATGTAGAAGCGATTATTCCATTGTTTTCCAAGTCGTCTTCTACATATTCAAGGGCATGCTTATGGTAGGTTTAATTATTTAATACCTATCGCTCCATTCAAACACCTTTTTCTCCAACTTTTTGATACAACATTGACTTAGTTGATATCTCATTGGAAAGAGGACATCCAGGGCTACTTTCTGAAAAAAAATTAAAATTTTTTTTAAATTAGAAAGCCGCTAAGATGGTTAACCTTTAAAGATTTGAGGGGATCTTTCAAATACAGTCAAACCTCGATCAAACGGCCCCCCCTTGAGACCAGCCCTAGGGGGCCGTTAAATCGAGGTTTGATTGTACAGCCTTTAGAAAAATATTCGAAAATGTCTGGTCCACCCAATTTTCAGCTGTTTGGCTGTTTCCTGGCTTGGGAGACACGTGCCGTCAACATTCCTGCTTTGAACGACAGCAAATATATAGGCATGTCGGTGTACATAGTGGTGGTCATGTGCATAGTGGGGCTGGCTCTTGCCTTTATTCTTCAAGTACTTTTTTGTAGGACCACTCCTAACCCAATTGCTTGTTGGTGTTTAGGAGCGCCTAAATGAAGCCTTTGCATTAATCAGTTTCTTCATCATTTTCTGCACCACACTCACCCTCTCCTTGGTGTTTATGCCCAAGGCAAGCAAACAAAAATTTGGGAGAAAATACCATGAGCAGTTGTTCCATGTCTCAGTTTGTTAACTATTTTAATGGCTTCAAAACAGTTTAGGTGATCGAAATAATGCGCACTCCTTATGGCACAGACCAACAGCGGTATCGCAAAGGTATGATGAAATCGATGGTGGGCAAGCAGAACAGCACTCAGCACCCCAGTGCTGCCGCCGAGAATGCCAACAGGCAGCTCTCTATGTGGGTGCTTTCTTCAAAAATTAACCTCAAAATTTTTGATATTTTTGGAATAGAAGTGCCCACTTTGAAAGATTTTTTTACTTTGAGACCTTCTGGTAATCAAAATATCCTCAGGAAGCCGAATCTGAAAGCAGAATTTCAAAAAGGGACCTGGTTGCCGAGACATACCTATAGGCTAGGTGATCCCTGTTCCAAACTGTGGGTAGTCCAACTTTTGGTCATATCTCGGCAATCAAGCCACTTTTTTAGATTCTGCTTTCAGATTGGGATTCCTGAGGACATTTTGATTGAATACTTGACTTGATTTTATACTCTAGTCCTATTAAAACATGGTAATTTGGTTGTAGGCGGGCTTCCCAAGGCATCAAAGAAAAAATTTGTCACATGGAGGAAGAAAATCTACATCTCCACGAAATCCTAATCACCAAATCTGCAGAGCTGTGGGACCTACTGGAGCGACTAAGAGTGCTGGGAGAAAGTGTCAGAGATGAGAGAGGTTGGTCGGGTATAGGTACAGTCGAACCTCGTTAAACTGGCACCCCTAATTCAAAAAAATGTGTTTGTGGCATTGTGTTTTTGACCTATGTTTTGCTGGTGTCTTCTGGGCATGTTATATACCAAAACGTAGCCTAGAATCTAAGCTAAATTTTGGTATATAACATGCCCAGAAGACACCAGCAAAACATAGGTCAAAAACACAATGCCACAAACACATTTTTTTGAATTAGGGGTGCCA
>BBSZ01006464.1:7846-21639 GCA_000981365.1 Subanguina moxae | reverse complement strand
GACGCCCCGCATGCACTCTGACTAGATTATCTTCCCGCTCAGGCTCAACTTCAAATTCCTCTTCTTGCAGTGACTCAACTTGGTCTAAGTCGTCGCCCCAATCACTCCAGCCATCATCTGAGCTGGCTTCATCATCACTGCTATAAACATTTCTTTGGCTCATGATTTTGCAAGCAACTTAAACAATTGTATAAAAGATACAATAACTTCAAAAACTCTCAAACAGGGGCTTAAAACTCTGGAATAGAGAGAATAAAAAACAAGTCAAAACCAGTTACTTTTAGAACTGTTTAGTTCAGAACAATTTTTCATAAAAATAATTGATTCCAAAACTATTTGTGTCAAAATGAATTTCTGATAGAATGTCTTTTTGTTAGAATGAATTTCTGATAGAATGTCTTTTTTTTAGAATAATTTTTGTCATAGTGTGGGTGTGCCGATAAATGAGTAATTTGACGGGATAAATGATTATTTTTCGCGAAATTCAAATTTGACGGGGTAAAAAATTATTTTGACGAGATAAATGATTACTTTGAGGGGTGAAAGTACATATAGCCTTTTAAATAAATTACCATTGTATACAGTCAAACCTTGATAGTTGTGGGACATAGGACATGGGAGCTCATTAGAGCAAAGAGAAAAATTGGTTAGGGATAGGATTATGTCTAGGGATGTCGGGGGGACGTGCGCTGTCAAGGCTCGACTGTATAAGTGTTTACAGGCCGGTGTAGGATATCCACAGCTCTCTGCCGTGTTAGGTATTTTTTAGAAAAAGAAATGTTTTAGCTGAAGAGATTTAAATTTTTGAAGAATGTGCTGATGCTGCTCATGGCTTAAAGGGACATGTGATTAGTGATGGAGGTTGCACAAACCCAGGTGATTTTTTTAAATTAAAATTTGAAAAAGCCTCAGGAGTAGTACAACAAGAAATGTGTTCAGGTGATGTGGCCAAAGCTTTTGCAGCCGGAGCTGACTTTGTGATGTTGGGTGGTTTGTTCGCTGGACACGATCAAAGTGGTGGAGAGGTTATTTTTAAAGGAGAGAAAAAGTTCAAGCAGTTTTATGGAATGTCCTCTGATACAGCTATGAAGGTGGGATCTACTATTATTGGCTGTGAAGTCGGCAAGATAATTGTTTAGAAATATTGTTTAGAAACACCATGGTTCTGTGGCCGAATACCGTGCAAGTGAAGGCAAGACTATTGAGATACCTTATCGGTGAGTTTGATGCACTTGTTGGCTTAAAGATGTAATAAGACAAACGGGTTTTAGAGGAGATGTGAATGACACCGTCAAAGACATGCTGGGTGGAATCCGATCTGCATGCACATACACCGGTGCTGAGAAATTGAAAGAGCTGGCTAAGCGAGCAACATTTATTCGCGTTAATCAACAGGTGATTTGCGTGTCACGCAGTTGTTAACATCATTATCTCTAGTTGGCCTCATTCCCTTAATAGCGATGAAGAGGGGATAAATGAGTAATTTGTGTGGGGGGGAGGGGTGATTACTTTAAGCGATCATCGACAAAAAGTTGGATAAAAAGCAAGTAGAAATTGACAAAAGAGCTAGAAAATCCTCTTCCTTTTTTCTCATCATGATTCACGTGGCAAGAGTCTATAGTCAAGCATATACGGCAAGTTTAGGGCATTGAAAGGAGGGGCTATAATTGATGAGGTTCAGTTATTTTTTTTAGCAACTAAAGAGTTGTAAAAAAAGATTTGAGAACACTGATTTTTTACATAGACTTCACTGATTCTCTTTCACCTATTGATTTAGACCAACGAGGTCTACACATCACATGAAGTATAGCAACATGGCCACTACTTAGGACGACTATATTTTTTATCTATTCATCCATTACATAGCAATCCTCCGGGTGTCTTTTTCATCATCATAAAAAAATTATTTCCATGCGAGTATAGCTTTAAGGTTATTGTGCTCTCATTTCTCATAGCCTTTCTGGTTAAATAAAGTATTTTTCATTTTTTTTTCGTGAAGAATGGCAATGAACAATAACAAGAACATTTTTCTTAATTTAAACGAAAATCACATCCGGTCAGTTTACGATTTTGATAAATTGGGGAAGAAAATATTAAAAACCCCCACCAATCTTTCATCTGGGAAATGTGGCAACATAACTTTACAAAGATCGAAATATTTGTACTTAAAAAGGGAAACAAACAAGAGAGGAGACGAAAGAAGCTAAAGCCTTTTAACACAGATAGGTGTGAGAACTGTTTATAAACCAATAAACTTCTAATCGGTACATGACTGCTGCCAAGGGTCCATTTCAAGTGAGCAGCACTCCAAAGGGTAAACGGCCAGTTCGAGATGGTCAGTTTAAGATGGTTTTTTTTAATATTTTCATTTTAACGTGAGTGGAAATTTGTCTACGATCTCTGAATCCCTATGGTAATCCTGTTCAGAGGCTCAGCTGTAAAATACCCTGCTGAAGGTGTAAAATTTTATTGAAAATCATCGATTGTATTTGTTTTGACACAAGAAATGGTTTACATAGCTGTTATTACAAAGAATATTTGGAATTAAATAGATGGTATTAGGTTGGCGACTAAGTAATGGCAACAAGCCTATATTTCTTGAACAGAAATTGCAAAAAACAACAATAATTAATGATCAAAGTATGCTCCGTTATTCTCGGTCACTTTCTGCCATTGTTCTTCAAGTCTGTAGATCCTATTGCGGTATCAATCTCGGGTCTTGTACTATCAAAGAATTCTGCAAGGAATTCAAGCATTTCGTTGATGTTTCTGAACTGTTTTCCACGCAACCAGTTATCCAATGATCGGAAAAGGTAGAAGTCGCTTGGGGCCATGTCTGGGCTCCCATCCAAGGTCTTTGATCTTCTGCCTTGATCTGTGCGGCTTTGCATTTTCGTCGAGGAAAATCACTTGAATTCGACGGTTTCCAGGGGCGCTGCGAGTCTCATTGATTTGTCTACAATAAACCTCAGAGTTATGAGCTGATTTAGAACCCACCGACTTTGACCAAGCTCAATCGAATTTTTTGGGGGGTGTTGCCATTACTTAGTCGCCAACCTAATATTTTCACATTTGTGCAAAGAATTTGTATTGCAAAACATTTTATTAGGTACTGGACTGCAATTAGTGCTGCAGCACACATCTGGGCACTCTTCTAGACCAGCTACTGCCCTCCAAACACTCCAGCACATTCTCCGCGTCCAGTTTGTAGTTGGGTTGAGCACAGTAGTAAACAATCTTCTCTCCCACCAAATAGTAATCTTTGGGCGTTGTGGTCGTCTCTCCGTGACTAATGACGCCAGGAAACCTGCAGAAGGACTCGCACTTGGTCAACAACTTGCTCCAGCGGCCGTTCTTCTGACAGAGCACAAAGTCCGAGCCGGTCAACATGTAGTCCGGGTCACAAGCATATATAGTTAATTCGCCCACGTGGTATTCACGAACAACACTCTGGTTAGCTATGGCTTTAACTATTTTTGCTTTGGGTGGCACTGGTGGGAATGGACATGTGATCGCTGAAATTTTTTCGTAGAATTCGGCTAATATGTCCAAGATACATAAATTAATCAAAAAAGTCAGTTATAAATGAGACCTTTACAGCTGGGCAGGGAATCACTCCATTTGCCTTGAGGTCCACAATGATGGCTATGACTGCCGACGAGGTTGTAGCCTGGCTGGCAAACACACTTGGATATGCCGCCCATTTTGTAGGAGGTTACCAAACAGCTTAATTGCTCATCAGCTATTGCTAGAGGAGCACACTGGACGGCTGAACACAAGCGCATCAGGGTCTATTTCACCAAAAACAACAACAAAAAAAAACAAATACCCTGGCAAGCAGGCGGAAAATGAGACCATCGCCCACCTTCCAGACAGATTAGCGAGCGCACACTCTGCAGTTTGTAGCCTTCGGAACACGAGAATTGAGCAATAGTTCCGAGATAGAGGTGTTTGCTGTCGTAGTGGATGTTCAGGTTGGCTGTTGAGTGGATGGGTTGACACTCCTCGTCTGAATCAGCACTCAAAATGACTGACTATTCTTTGGCATTTTTTAGTACATACTTTTGACTACAATTTCAATGCCTGTGCGACGGTGGTCAGGCAAAATGCAGGCAAAGAAGCTAAAATTAATACTTGGTGAAAAAAAAACCGGGAGAACAGCTCTATGTCCGGCTTTATTAAAGAAAGTTTTGGCCCGATGCTGGTAGATGAATTCGTCCAAGGCGTCGCTGTGCTTTAGAGTGGCTGGATTGTCTGAATTCTTCTCGATGAAACGGCGAACAATTTCCATGGCTTCTAGGGCTTCGAGGTTTGTGATGGGCGGCGCCACTGGATCGATGTCTTCTTCGTCCACATCCAAGGTTTCACTGTCGGCCTGCTGGTTGTCCTTTGCTGAGACCTCTTGAACGATTTCTTCCAGAGATTGAGCGCAAAGAAATTGAGGGGTGCCGGTTAGTCGAGTTTCATTTACATAGTGGGGACTGACTTGGAGTGCCGGATAACCGAGGTTCAACTGTACCACACAACAACACTTACCCTCCATCTTCGGGCTGTACAATTGATACAGTCAGCTAAAAGCATCTTTTATAATTTTGCAGGGAATATGTTTGTATTTTTCCTGTGTTTACATAAATGTTTTCCAAACCAAATGGTTCTACCTGAAATGCGTCGTTGTTAACAAACTCAGGATGAACACCCTTTGTCCATGTTTGTGGATAGCTTCTGTAGATGGAAGTGGTCTCCTGAAAAAATCAAAATTGCCAGCTTTTCCACCTATATTCAACCCGTGTCCACTCATATTTATATGAGTGCCTAGCTCACAAACACAAAGCTGACCCATTTAGGCTGTCCTTGACTCTTGGGATGGAAACAAAACAGTTTAACGGTGGCCGATTGATTGACAACCAAACTTCCTTGGGGCGAAACAGTATAGGGTCCATTCTCCACCGTGAAATGAATGGGTGGTGGTTCGTCTAAACACACCAACTTTTTTTTTATAAGTGGCCAACAATTTGCTCACTCTCAGCATGATCCGGATCAAGTGGAATGCAGAAAGAGGGCTGTGATGACCTGTTTGTTTGAAAAATAGTGGAAATTTATGTTTGCAAGCAGAAACAACACTTACCAGCTTCCATTCTCACACACTATTCTCGGTGCACCACGCAGCTGGTCCATGAAGTGGTTGGAGCAAGAGAAAATGAGTACAGAGCCGGCTGAGAGAAGAAGATGTCTTCAAACTATTCAACAAGATGATACTTACGAGCAAATTTTTGATTAAACAGCACAAAGGCTCTGCCCTGGAGGTGGAAGGCATTGACCCTGGAAGTGGAAACAGCTCTCCCTCCCGCTGTATTTATGGCTTTGTACTCGCACATCCCACTTACTGCAAATTGCTTTATACACCAGCAATACCGGATATAGGAGTTGGGCTATAGAATTAGCCAGATTTATTCCCAAAATTTCTCATATTTTTCAATAAAAGTATCAACATTAAGTACCCATAAAGCCGACTTTTAGCTCTGGATCTGCTCTTTCTAATGCAGCATCAGTTGACTCAACGTTGCTGGAAGAAGTTAGTGAAAAAGATCTTGTACGGGATGATTTTTTGCTTCCTTCAAATACTTTTTTCTCCTGCTTTTTTCAGCATTATTGAGCCAACTGATGCTGCATTAGAAAGAGCAGATCCAGGGCTACACACTGGACAGAAAAATTAGAAAAATTTGTTGCAAAACAGCCCAGATAGTCAAGTTTAAGCAATTTGAGCCTTTACTCTAATAAGCGGGCAACCCTAAATTCAAAAAAGTGTGTTTGTGGCATTGTGTTTTTGACCTATGTTTTGCTGGTGTCTTCTGGGCATGTTATATACCAAAATGTAGCTTATAATCTAGGCTACATTTTGGGGCATAACATGTCCAGAAGACACCAGGAGAGGTCAAATAGGTCAAAAACACAATGCCACAAACACATTTTTTTGAATTTAGGGTTGCCCGCTTATTAGAGTAAATACGGTAAATATAACGAATAAAGCATTTTTATATATTCTAAAAATTTTATATTAGTTCAGAGCATAGGGCAGTAGTCATTTGAAATTAAGATATTCGAAAAGTTGCTTTCGTGTCAAGACAAAACTTGTCAAAATTTTTGTGTCTTTTTAAAGTAGCACGACCAACCTGGAGGACAATCAATCTTATTTTTCCTGTGCCATTTGCCTCGTCTGCACCTCCAATGCTCGAACCTATCTCTTGTATCAAAATGAGCACACTTCACCTGGAAACGTGTAACCTGGCATCTGAGCAACACAAAAACAAGCGAACAGACCTCGAGAGTGGTGCCATGTGGATAGCTAAATTTGGCAGTGTTTTGCCAGTCATCCACATTGTGCACAGCAAACATCGTTTTATTCCAAAAAGTAGGACTACCACACAGTGTTGTGTCTCGCGTTCTCGTCCTCCCCATTGGAGTTGAACTGGTGGGCAATAGATTGTAGCGAACTCAAAGCCAAAACTTTTAACTAGTTTTGAGCAAAATAGTTTACCACATGGGAGCAGCTGACTGTGCCATTCACCACTCAAACACCGTATGGCGCCTGCTTGTTCAGAGTCAATGCCACACTCAAATCGAATAATTGTGCCGTTTGGATAGATCGATTGGCTGTCTTGTTTGGCTAAAAATATTTCGGAGCTATTGTCATATATAAGGAGGGGGGGGGGGTATATATAGTAGTCATATATAGTAGGGTGTTGCTAGAACACAAGCAAATCTTTTTTTAACAGGAATAGATTGATAGATAAAGGTGCACAAACCAGAGGACTCTATTCCCACTAATCGCTCCAAAAAAATCAACTCATTTCTGTTGCTGTAGTTCTGGAAAACTGTTGCAGAGGAAAATCGATCATTGGGAAAAATGCAGTAGGAAGTATCTAAAAAACAGCAGTTGGATAGAGTGGGCAAGCTTTGGCTATACCAAAAAATACTCACCATTTCTCTGGCAATTGGGCGATGGATTCAGGTGCCCGAAACTACAGGTTATCAATTCCGATCTACCTTCACAGTGGAGTGTAGCACTTTGACCATGCAAAAGAGTTTTGGAATTGGTGGAGAAATAGCCTTGTTGAGTTGTTAAAGTGCAATCTTCTAAAAATGGTGCTATGAAGGTAAAAGTTGGATATTTGAACTTTGTATGCTTGATTTATAGGTAAAATGTTTTAGTTATTTGAGGATGGCAGAATTTTTTCGACAAAAACGACCCTCTTTGAAGAACTCAAACACATGGTTCCTCATGATCCACGCTTTCTGATTCAAATAAAATTCTAAAGCTTTCGCTTAAAAAATTCTCAATGGGTTAGCCGACGACTGAGAGTCAGAACAGAAGTCACCAAAGGCAGAAGACGACAGCAAAGAGAGCCAGAAATTTTTAATCTAAGAATTTAAGATTCTTATTTATTACATTGATTCATTACATTGGCAAGATCATAACAAATTCAGATCCTTCAAAGAATTTCACCTAAGGTCTCATACAATCGATTTCGATGTTGGACTAAACTGACTTGGTACACAGCGACCAATAGCTCGAAGAATACGGCCTTGAAAGCATTCTAGAAGAGCATTGCCATGCGCATGAAATCCTCTAAGACAAATCATCCGAGCACTTTCACCAGAATCAAGGAAATCGCCTGACTGAATAATTTCGGAGAGCTTGTTTTTCAGGAAGAACATGTGAAGTCTTGAAGGCACCTTGCACTTCTCTAAAATCCATATTTTATACCAAAAGCTTGCTAAAAAAATACAGCTTACTAGGAACACAAGAAAATGAGTCAAAAGAAGGTTGCCACTTGCCATTGCGACAGATGTGAGTTAAGCCATCTTGGTTCACATTTGCACTACTCCAGTGGAATCCTTGTCTGCAAAAAGTCTAAGCACAATGGATCATCAATAGTAAGCAGGTAGAAAGAGAAGAGAAGAAAGAGCTCACGATTGCCTCCAGTCCCGGCCGAATTGTGGACACCTCTTTTGCATTTGATTGCGGCAGGTCCTCACACTGGTCTGCAGAATTCACGAATCTCTTGGTGCGACTATTCCAAATTATTTGGTTGTCCATTTCTAAACATTTGAATTAAAAACAAGTTATTGCGAGGAAAAAGGTTGTCCAGACCTGGATGTCGTTGAGAAATGCACTTGGGCTTGACACCTGGCCTCCACACTCCTCAAATGGTGAACAGTTGAATTTATTGTAAAGGTTTCATGACATAAACAAAAAATTTTTATAAATTACCCTGAGTGCAGGTAGCTTTTGGAGGACCTAAATAAACTGAGTACAGGCTGAGATAAAAAGAACCACCCTAAAGCTTCTTTATTAGTTTTCTCGCACGTTCTCATCACTTTTTTATAAGTTCGTACACCATTCACAGCTTGGGAAAAAGGCTTTCAAACAGAGTAGCTGTTGGGTTTTATGGTTCTTTTCGGTTATGCGGACCACACACTTTTGAAAAATAAAATCTTTTTTGGAGATGGGGGATATACTTTAATAACGCGCAACTCTCTGTCCACGAGAACATTTTAGCCTTTGCACGTATCAGAGATTAATGTCTTCGAAAGCGCTTCTCTCAAGCCACAAAATGGTGTATCAACTTGTGTTATAGTGAAAAGAAACGTACAAGAAAAATTGCGAACAATTTCTAGAGCGGTCTCTACTGTCTGAACCTGTATAACTGTATAATAAGAATCCTACCTATCAAACGGTTTCCTTTGCTGCATCCAAACGCTAAAATCGATCTTTTTAAGTGTGTCTCGCAATAAAAAGTAGTACCTATTGTCCTCCCTTCAGGTACTCTGTGTATATAATCTGCAAAGTCATAGGCGCCCATCTGTCCTGTAAAAATATATGCGATCATTTATCAAAGAAGTTGAGAACAGCTTTCAACCTTCTAGCATGATTTGACCTGAGAGAAAATATTTAATACGCTTGAAAACGACCCTTGTAGAAGTGCTTACCTCCTTCCAATACTCCAAAAACTTTAGTTGGGTGATCACAAGATGCTAAAAAACAAAAATTTTACCATCTTTCCATCCTCAAGTTCAAGAGCGTTTACTTGCTAGACACCGGAATTGCGTGCCTGAAAAGAAAAAGAGAAAAACCAAAAAGAATCTCTAATATGCTTTTGGCGACAACCTCTTAATTTGAGCCTAAGCCTATGCGTGTATCTACATTTCCCAAGACATCCACTTGCTTTGGCTAGTGTATGTCCGGTATTGATGTGAGATACTTATATTCACATATATTCAACCACTTTGCAGCCGAATACATCAAGCAAACTGCTAGATGCAAGGAAGGACAAACTAACTAAAAACTAAAACTGAGTGCCCTCATAACGACAGTCGACTGTATATTGTTTAGTGCTTCTAATAGGCAGACTCTCGTAGCTCTGTCGTCTAAAAACTAATCGCACCTGCTCCATTCAACCTTTTACATTGCAAAATAGCGTATAGCACACATATAACAGTCTAAAAATACCATATACGAGATTTTTACCTTGAGCAATCAAGGCGAACCCATATAGGTATACATTATAAGCGGAGCCTTCTTTTTTGATATCAACCAAAAAGCAACCAACCTTCCCTAGTCCATTTCCCGTAAAAACATTTGATGTGATTGTTGGTCGTGGAAGGGCGATAACCATGGAGGCAGTGATACTTGGCTGTCTAAAATGTGAACATAAACAGCCAAAAGCTCATAAAAGTTCCAACAACTTACACTCCCATGAGTGGCCTTGGTGAACACGACTCGAGAATTGGAAACCCTAGGAGGCCACTTTCTGCAGCGCACTGAAAACCAAAAATTAACCACTGAAATACGCTGATTGGCCAAGTTACACTCTCCAAACTGAGACAAAATGGCGCCTTATCTACTTCCAGTCAGTGTTTTCAATAATCAGAATAAGAATCAGAATGGTTCATAAGCAGAATTCAAAGTCAGATCAGAATCAGAAATCAGAAGCAGAAAATTTCAAAGTTAGAATCAAAAGCAGAATGATTCTGACTTTGAAACATTCTGCCTTTCATTTTGAATTTCAATAGCAGAAATCAGAATCAGAATGATTTGACTCTGACTTAGAAATTTTCTGCTTTTGATTCTGACTTTCAAAATTTTCTAATTCTGCTTCTGACTTTGCCATTCTGATTATTGAAAACACTGGGTGCATGCAGTGTTCAAATGCAAAACGAAAGTGAAAAATTTTTATTTGAATTTGATGAAAATTTATTATTTGAGAAAACATTTTTATTTTGGAAAAACTGAGTACATCACAAAAAGCGTCAAAAATGGTTTCATTACAGTGCTGGCGCTACCATACATGTTTTGATCGTAACAATATTCGCGAGTTAGTGAAAATGAAAAACTTATTATAAATTTTAAGTGAGCCGAAATCCATTTCAGCGAAGGCTTTGATAGTAATTAATTGTTTAAATTTAGTGACTTGAAGAAGAATGTCCTCTTCTCTGGCAGTCAAGAGATCAGAAGATGAAGAAATTTGCCAAGATGCTTCCAAATTCATGGCCTTGTACAACGATTTGGCTGATATCAGACGCAACAAGTAGCTTTTTGAGAGTTTTCAATGTATGTTACAACCTAAACGAATCATTCAGGATCGGCTTGTTATATGTTGACGATGATGCGACCTTGTAAGTTTTTTGCAAAACTATTATTTTTTTAATATAAAAGTGCTCGTCAAAAATTCCAACGATTGGTTTTTTAAACGATATTTGTCTTATTTGTATCAAGCTCCGTTTACTTTTCCTGACAGTGTCTCCTATTTAAAACGAGCCATTACTTTTTTATGATTATAGCCCAAAAAAGTTATCATTCAAATTTGCGGTCTTTTCATTTTGTTTTTGTGAAATCCTGCGGTAATACTCTCAAGATATAGCATTTTTCTTTCTGAAATCCTACAATTTCCGAATCACTTTTGAAGAGCATATTTAAACAACACAAATCTAAATGCCGATTAAATTGCGAAAGCATCTAAGCAAATTGATTTTTGGTACATTTGTTAAACGCATTAAAGGTTATTCTTATCCTGTTTATATTTTTCTGCTACAATTGATCATGGACGATCATCAACCCTGCCCGCCTCCAAAAAAGTTCGGCCCATCGCTGATCTGGTCCATCCACTTTTTTATCCCATTTTTGAAATTTTTGCTCATCTAAAAAAAAAGCCATAATTTCGATTCAGCGACACCGTTTTTGGAAAAAAAATCTTTCTAAATCGAATTTTGGATTTTTGAATCGAGTTAAATTGAGACTTAAATGTTTCATGCTTTTAGATTGTGGAATGGAAACATTATACGTGGAACTCAGGAAATCACAGGCTTCTGGAACGCTCTTCCAAGTACACAGCACGAGTAAGTTATTTTTCCAAAATGAGGAAGAAATTAAAATAAATGGCTAACTTTTTTAAATAAAGATCATCGGTTTGAAGTTCATCCCTCGAGACTTGAAACAAAGAGGCTGTTTTAAGTATTTTTCAAAAACTTTTGTTCCCTAACATGCCGAACGAAAGAGAAAGGGCTATCTTTTCACTCGTTTTTTTTGCTTTGCAAAAAAATATTTGATAATTTAGCGTAAAAAGCTTCTTACTCAAGACCATGACGATAGTAATTAAATGTTTAGACCTTCTTACCGACTTTTTTTAAAGCACTTGGATCGAACTAAAGTTTTTTTGGTATAAAAAATATATTTTGGGCAGTCAACTGTCGTTAATCCGGCACCCTCGATAATTCGCACTCGGAGCTTGGTCTCTTGGGGTGGCAGATCATTGAGGGTTGACTGTACAAAAAAATATCTACTTTTTTCTTTTTATAAGAATTTCTGGGGTGACAATTTTTCATTTTTCCAAGATTTTAAAGCTGCCGTTATACTCCCGCGCAACACGCATCGCGCAACACAAATTTTGTTAAGTCTCGCATCATGCAACGCGCAACAAAATTTTTTTTTGCGTTGCGTGTTGCGCGAGAGTATAACGGCAGCTTAATGGATTTTTTTTACATATTTTTCCTGTATCTGATTTTTTCGTTTCTGAATCCGATTGTCTTGCCTTTGATTTTATTTTGATGTTTTTATCAGTTTTATTGCAGTTTTTGTGTGTCTGAATTTAAAACATTGAAGAAACTTTTGCCTATAATTTGCTTCAATGTTTTGAATTTTCGTTGAAATTTTTAAACCGTTTTAAGAACAAGTGATACCTCTTTGGAAAGTAGAATCGCAGAACTATCCGATAAGTCAGACAGACACACAAAAACTACGAGAAGACTGACAAATATATTAAAATAAAATCAAAGGCAAGACAAAGCGAATCAGATACAGAAACGAGAAAATCAGATACAGTAAAAAGATTAACAACTACTTTAACAAGCGAATTTTGGAGAAAAGAAGGAATTCTCGCCGGACAAAATTATGTAAAACAAGAAATTGTTGTTGTGTTGCCACAGTAAATTTCATCTCAAAACTCTTGGGCAGTGATACTTTTCAACAATTATATTTTATTTTCAGGCTCTCCTACATGGATGCACACTTGATAAATTTGAATTCAACAGATAAGAATCTGGTAGTGCAAGTGATGGGTAATTGCATCTCTGGATTAAAAAAAATTAGATTAATTTTTAAGGCACCCTCTCGCTTGGTGGAATTAGCCGATCCTACAATCAGGTATTGATACTCGTCTATGTTGCCGGAAATTACAAAGTCAGATCGGATTGTTTGCGTTTTATTGAATAAAGATTTGTGAAAAAAATTTTCTTTTTTTATCTTTGACTGTTGTGCATTGTGAAATAAAGGCTTTCATTCTGTATTTTTTTTTGTTTATGGCATAAGCTATGAAGCTGCGACGAGATTGTCAAACCACAAACTTTGTGGTCATTAAGGCAATTATTGTGTAAAAAGTTATATGCAGTCGGCGCTCGATTTAACGGATGCCCAAAAAGTTTATTCCACAATTGAGTTCTACCTTTTTTTTAAACCTCAAATTGTCAATGTTGTTAACCAATTTTGATATTGATCTCTTTAAGGCAAAAAATCGTAAGGGTTCCGAATCTGCCAGTCATTTTTAGACAACTGAACAATTTCCTCTTTAAAAAATTTAATTCTCGATTTAACGGAGGTCTTTTTAGAAAAATGAGTCCGTTAAATCGAGAGTTAATTTTTTTAAAGGTGAGATTGTTGTGTTGTGTAAAAACGACTGGCAAATTCAAAATCCTTACAATTTTTTGCTCTAGAGGCGTCATGTCAAAATTGACAAAAGATGTCAAAACTTGAGGAAAAAAATGGTCGGACTCAACTGTGGGACGAACTTTTAGGTGTTCGTTACTTTTAGGTGTTCGTTAAATCTAGCGTCGACTGTAGTGTTTGGGCACTTTCGTCTAATGTTTTGCATATCTTCTAAGAACGACCCGTAAAGCGTTGTCCTCAGCTTTTAAAAGTGCCTCTAGATGTATTTTTTGATCAAGAATTATGCTCAAATTTATCTCTCAGGTAAGTTTGTGCGCGCATCTCTAACTCTCAAGCCCCTTTCGCCCCCATACGGGGGCTCGGAGGCTCGGGAGCTCGGAGTTGATATGCGCAAACAGCAATACCTGAGATATAAATTACTTGAGAATAGCTCTGGATGCATTAACATAGAATGCCAGAGCTTCTTTATGAGGTACAGTAGCGGACAAAAAACTTGCACCAAGCTTTTTTTTGGCACATTTTGGCGCGTATCTTTTAACAGACTATTTTTTTGATGTAACTGTCAAAAGCAAAA
>BBSZ01006460.1:0-13762 GCA_000981365.1 Subanguina moxae | reverse complement strand
ACTATTCATTTTTCTTTCAATCAATTTTTTTTGAGAAGCTGATGTCTGCAAAGAGACCCATGATAGTTGTCGGGACGAAAGCTCTCCAAGGAAGAGGTGGCGAAGAAATATTTTCTAAGCTTCAGCAATTGGCCGCAAAGCTAAGATTTTCTCAAGGTATTGGTTTTCGTAATATACTTTTGTCAGGCTTCCCTCACCTTTTATATATTTAAGCGCAAACGAAAGTTTTGAACATTCTTCATCCGAATGCCGGGCAAGTTGCTGCCTTCGATCTGGGATATAAGCCCTTCAATGAGTTTGTTCCTCTGAAGGAGTCTTTTCGTTTTATGTATTTGCTGGGCGCCGATGAACGAGCACTATCAAGGAGTGACTTCTCGAGCGATGTTTTCATCGTGTATCAAGGTGGTCTTTTTTGCAATTTCCTTGTAGTTATCATTTGCTTTCAAGGTCACCACGGGGACGCAGGAGCAGAAATCGCTGATGTCATTCTGCCAGGAGCTGCTTACACTGGTAGTACTTTATTGTGCCGTGCATATTATCACCCATCTCTCTTTTTTAGAAAAGGAAGCTACGTGGGTTAACACAGAAGGTAGAGCTCAGAAAGGATATCCAGCTGTGTCGCCGCCCGGTTTTATTTTCTTGCTCTTTTCTGTTGTTTTTTATTGATTCAATTTTTTAAGGAGAAGCAAGAGTTGACTGGAAAATCATCAGGGTATGTTAGCGATGGGTCTGTTGGTTGTACTCATAGTTTTATATGACTTTAGGCGCTGAGTGAAGTATCAGCTAAGACATTGCATTACGATTCTATTGGTGAAATCCGTAATCGAATGCTAATGGTTGGTTTTGCGATTATAATCATTTTGTAAATTTTTATCGGCAAGTGTCTAGATAGCACCTCACTTGCTACGCCATGGTGATGCGGAGGAAGTCAATTACCTTGATCAGGCTGCTGCCTTGAGCAGGGTACACTCTTTTGGATTATGTGCTTTTACTAAATTCTAATTTAGGGACAGGCGAGTTCAACCTCTTCTCGTTTCTTAGAATTTGAGAAGAAGCTCTTGGAAGGTTATTTCTCTCATTAAAACAATTTACTCACATTTCTTTTGTAAATTTCAGATTTCTGGATGACTAATTCTGTCACCCGCGCATCTGAGACTATGGTAAATAATTTTTCCAGGAGGATTGAGTTTATTTTACTTTTAGGCCAAATGTGTGCGCGCAGCACGACAATATAGAATCTAAAGAGCTATTCATTAACAATTCTTGATGTGTTTATTTATGTAAAAAGATTAAGTCGCTTTGTGGCTCTGTTTAAGAATAGATATATGTGAAATAAGTAAAATTTTTGTTCGAGACGTCTCCTTTTTTCCGCTGTGTCGACACTTGGTATTCTTCTTTAGGTGAAGTGATTTCGCTTCAAAAGGATTTGGCAAACTTTTCTGTACTTCTTTTCCTATCAGGCTGCATATGGATGCTGGCGCGATATACATTTGTTTGCCTTCGTTGTGGCACAGAAGAGACGAAGCCTATCTATGCATAAAATTTTGAATCCATGAGCCCAGACCACACGAAACATAGATTTAAGTGTAAATATATAATTAGGGTTGCGCATTGCCAATATTGGCGCCAAGATTGACTTTAAAATTGGGCCAATCTTGGCCAAAATTTGGCAATCTCAGTCAAAAAATTGCCAAGATTGAATATAAAGAGGCAAAATATTCTTGTTTAAAAGTTTAAATTTTTATTTTTTGTCAACGATATTTCATTGTTTCCTAGTCGCTTTCTCTTAGTGCTGGAGGATGGAAGTAAAGTTCTTCATTTTGCCTAAAAGATCATGTAAAGATAAAAATTTAACCCCATTAGCCTCCACTTGTTGATCCATCTCTCCATGAGATACAAGCTACATTCAACTTTAGCACAGGATTGTTGCATTTCATTTGGTAATTCAGAGAACTTTTGCGGACGAGCCGCTCGCTTTGCAATTGTCGATCCAATGTGGCACATGCACGGCATGTTATCTTTTCCTTCGAGAGAGCACACATTAGAGTCTTTATCAGTAGTAATGAAGAGCTTGAGCACATCGCCAGCTTGGATCCCAATTTCTTGCAGTTCTTCACTGAGGAGCTTTTGTACGTATAGGCTTATTTTCTTTACTGAAGCGAAAGGGGCAAAATACGATCACAAAACCTTGTTTTTCTCCTGCTTTTTATTACCATAAAGCAACAATTATGGAAGCTGACCATTTAGTGTCGACGAAGTGAGCCGTCACGGCAATGTAATGCACTTTTTATTTCTCCGCCGATGGCTTTTAAGAGCTCCATATATCATTCCATATCTTGTTTTGGTGCTGGTTAATTTTTAACATGCAATTCAATGAAATAGCATAGATCATACCTTTAATTAAACCTTTAATTTAACTTGGCCGGCTTTTTTGTTGGAAATGCCACGACATTCAGCTTTTTTGTAGACGACTTTATTTGTAGGCTTTCCATCAATCAGTAACGTGTCAAACCATCCACCATACCGCTTGCTTTTCTATGTCATAACTTTATCATCCTCAGGATCAAAAGTTTCCCATCGAAAAATATAGTTAGATAATAAAACTTGCAAAGATCGCGTAGTTGCTGGACTGTCAGTCATTGCAATTACCTAAAAAGCACTTGATAATTTTGCAATTCTATCATAAAAATAAATGCCTGTCGCGGATGCGAAGGCTGTAGAAAAGAGGAAAATAGAAAACATACGTATTGTGATATTAAGATTATGGTAATGGAGAATTTTTAGGCTGGGATACCGTCGAAATCCCTTAAAGTTTTAGTCGTTGATGTCATGTCTGTAATGCGTAATTTATATATTTTTCCTAATTAAACTGCCTTTTATGATCATTGTTTATTCCCTCGAAATGGTTGACGTTGATTATACTGATAACAACAATGCTTACTCCAAACAGGTTGGAAGAAACAAACGCGATAAATAACAGCAGTAGCACCACCACTCATCATAGGAGTTTAAGACAACTGGGCTGACAATGTGTAAAACAAAAGTTTACTTGTTTTTTTTAGCTTCTCTCTTTTTTCTGCTTGTTTTCTACAAGTATTAGATAAACGAAACAGAAGAAGGAGCGTAAAGACTTGGAAGGTTGCCCCCTCTCAGCCGACTAAAAAATGCAACAAGAAGATTAGCACACCTTTTAACCTATTTCTTGTTTTTTGCAATCAACTTATTTCTTGATTACTTTGGTAGTTATTTTGAATGGCCGTGAAGACTTTTAATTCCTTCTGTCTATTTTGTGTTTTATTGTGTTTCTTTCTGTTTTGCCTTGAAAGAGGCTGTTTAATGGAAGAAGTATTTGTGAAACGATCTAGGCGATTCACCCCCAAAGAAGTAGGCCCCATTTCTGAACATGGTAAGTTTTTTTGACGCTACTTGGTTATACGACCCCCCCCCCCCCAAAAAAAAAATCAAGTTTTCTAAAAGTGCTTACGGGGGCTTGGAGTTGAGGATGTGCACGCAAACATACCTGAGACATAAATCACTCGAAAATAGCTCTGGATGCATGAAAATAGCATGCATGCCAGAGCTTCCCTGTGAAGGAAACTATTTTCGGAGTTTGCCCGCAAACCCGCCAGTAACGGCTGTATACTAGTTGGTAATTTTAGATTTCGAAATCGGCTAATCTCGCAACTGTTGGGTTCGCAAAAATATTTTTGGCAAACGTTTAAATTGGAAAAATGACGTTTTGGCGAAAAGTGTTTCGAAAACGGTAGTTTTCGAAAACGAGAATTTCGAAAAACGGAGTTTTCGCGAAATTTTTTTTCGAAAATGGTAGTTTTCGCAAAATTTATATTTTGATTGATATTTCGACCGCTTGTTTATCTGTTGAATATTACACTACTGTATTTTTTTGCATATTCTTGCTCTTCGTGCTTAAAGAGGTTTACATATCTATTGCTTTTGCAGATTTATAAATAATTTTACAAGTCACGAAAACCCCTTTTTGCGAAAGCCGCTGTCTTCGAAGAAAAGTTTTGCGAAAAACTACGAATTCGAAAAGCTATTTTTAGAAACTCCTGTTTTTCCAATTACTTTTTCGCGAAACGTCCCATTTTCGAAATACTTTTTTTGCGAAACATCCCATTTTCGAAATGCTTTTTTACGAATCAAACTTTTACGGAAAATACTGAATTCAAAAACCAAAAATGCGAACTAGTATACAGCCGCCAGTAACCCGCAATTTTATTTGCGGGTAACCCACACTGGACCTCAAAACCCGCTACGCAAACCCATACGCACCACCATCCTCCAACACTAACTACTACAGAGAGCCCTACAACGATATAAATATTCATTGTAAACACGACTGGTAAAATATCTTGCCGTCACATATAATTGGAAGCACACTTGTTGGCTTAGCACTGTTAGCATTGATGAAAGTAAATATTGCCTAATACGTTAAATGTCAAGCTGCACTGCTAGAGTTTATTTTTTCCTCTTTTGATTATAACTTTTTAATTTGAAACCGTGTTTTGTGGTCGAGTGATTGAGCTTACATTTTTGTAATCGCTCTCTTAAAGGTTTACGAAAAAAAGCCACTGGATAAACAGAAAAAAACTTTAAAATTTGGTCTAATCAAAACACCTACACTCAAAAATCGTATCAAAGACTAAATTTTACATATGTAAACATACTAATATATTGCTAATATATAATTTTAGGCAAATTGTGCAAATCTCCATGGCGTCCAAACCTACTAGATCCACTCGAAAAATGTCATTCCACAAAAAATTGCACTGAAAATGGCTTTGAATGTATGGAGGGAGGAAATTGTTGCCCAACTAAAGGTAATTCACCTACTCAAAAAATAACAAGAAACACTGATAAATGTTTGTCTAAAAAATTTAGAAGTTGTTTGTTTATCTACAGAGGACTCTGGACGTGAAAGGATGCAGGACGAACACTTTGGAAGATATGCCTATAGTGCTCAACTAAAAACTTGTGTCAAATTTTCTTATTTTGGCAATGAAGGAAACTTCAACAATTTTTTGAAGCATAGTGAATGTATGCACTACTGTCATTCACCAGCCAACTGAAATTTCAGATTCATGTATTTATTTGACTTTTTTGACATTGTTGGTCACAAATCATTTAAGCGCTTCTACACTCCTTACAACTAAAATCATCCCTTCTGAAGTGGCGCTAACAACAAATATGCCTTCCATAATTTTTTTCTTTTGTTTAAATTTTGTTTAGTCGTGAAATACACGTTACAAAAGCTCTTGTTCTATTATTCTGCGAATTCTAACCACAAATTTATCCGCGATGATCGGATGTACTATAAAAATAGCGCCCCTATACATGTTCTTACAGACGCCGAAAAAAGCTTGCCTTGGTCCCCCTGTTGTTTTAGACTATTCTAGGTATTTCTAACACGCTAAAAACGACGCTACTAGGATATACGGGGACGACAGGGCCTTGGAGGCTGTGAGTTGAGATGCGCACACAAACATACCTGAGACATAAATCACTCGAGAAGCAGCTCTGGATGCATAAAAATAGGGGAGTATACCCTAGTAGCGCCTAAAAAAAAGGCGCTACTCGGTTACACACCACCCCCCCCCCCCTAAGGGAGGGGAAAAGACAAGTAAGGGACCACTCTGTAGGAAAAGAGAAGATCTTGAACATAGTTTCCCTTACTAGAGCCCTACCGCATAAACAAGCTCTGGTATGCATGCTATTAGCAAGTGATTTATGTCTCAGGTATGTTTGTGTGCGCATCTCAACTCCGAGCCCTCGAGCCGTCAAATTAATGGCCCCTATGACTCCCTTCCCCTTTCAATTCAACCCTTATTCTCCTCTAAGATACTATTTTTTGCTTCTTTTTAGCAAAATTGTTACTTAAAAATGGAAGCTTATATTCTTTTCTGATCTCAGGTACTACACTTAGGCATACATTCACGGCATATTACTAAAAGTATTGTTCAGACTGATATCCTGTTTAAGTCTGTGCGCGCATCTGCAACCCTTAAAGCACCCTACGCTTCCTTCACTAACTAACAAAAACTAATCTATGTAAATACGGCAGATGAAATCAGAAGATGATTTAAATATATGTATCGACTGTCTAAAAGCAGTCAATTTTATTGGGCATTTCCTTTCCATCAATGCTTTTATAGTGTAGAACTGCAAGAAAATTGATTAACAACTTGCAAATCTTTACCGCGATACAATGGAGAAACGATTGCATGGCATCGGTGTCTCACAAATGATTTTTTAAGTCAGTGCAGCTTCTTTGAATAGACTGAGCCGCGCAAATTTCTTCAACGTGCATCATAGACCAACACTAGAAAGTGAGATAATGTAGCAGTTATACTAAGAACTGAATATGAAAAACTTACTTTTGCGACCGCGCTTCTTGTGCAAAATTCTGTAGCCACATTCACGACAACGAACTGGATCTTTGGAGCGAATATCATTCTCATGATTACAGTCTAGAAGAAAGATTTTTGTAAAATCAGCAATGCTAGTTGCACAAAAACAGACCTGCGCAGCAATACATGATTGGTTCTTGATCGAGTGGCACCTTGATAGGTCCGACTGCAAGGTTTCTTTCATTGGGAGCAGAGCCAAGAGATGACGGGGTCGATATAGGCCTTGGAGTTCCTGTATAAGCGCCAGAAGAGTAGTAGTTGGTTGTCGACAACCCACTTCCTCTAAAAATGGAAAATGAAAACTAAAAAGTAAAAAACGTGCTTACTTCTCGCTGTTTTGATTCATTCCCTTATACGAGAATCTAGTCTTATGAAGGAAGTGAAACGCAATAAATAGATAGCACACCTAGAATGTTTAAGAGACAAAAGTTTAGACTTTAAAGAAACAAACGCAACTAAATTCCAGAAGTTATTTATATAATTGTTAAATTCAACTGAAAACGACTAATTTTTATTGTTCCAAACGAAACGACCATATTCAACAGAAATTGTGGTAAGATTTACGGACAATCCTGTAAACACAAAGCTTTTTTGAAATTTTGAAGGACAAAAATCAGGTAGCGATAGAGGTGAATTGCCTTACAATTCCTCTACAACACAGTTCTCCATACTTTTTGAAACTAATTGCTTCTCGAGGGTTTTCCTTATACTTTTGAATGTTCATCTATGCACCAATCAAAACTCTGATCGGTAGTCTATGTAGCCACCCGAACCAGGTGGCCGTCAACTTGGTGTGAATTTTTTTTCACTTTTAGCTTCTGCAATCCCTTTTATAAACTACTTATAGCACTTAAAAGTGTTATATTATAAAAGTTTTGACGAGGGTGAATTACCGTTTTGCAAGTTAACTTTATAATATTTCTAATTAACTAGTTCGACATCTAGAAATCTTCCTTAAAAGGGGGAGGTACTAGTTTGAAATAGTTTTTTTAATTTTGTTGACTATCGGTGGTAATTTGTCTTGAAGGGAACCAAATGTCAAAAAGCCGAATCGACAAAAAAAAATCAAGATGCTTTTTGTGCGAGTTGACATTGTGCCAACTTTTTTTTTCCAAATCATAAAAACCCGATTTCGCATTATGCAAGTACATATTATGTATTCTATTATTTGAGCTGATAAAAATGTGGGCTGCACTGTACACTTTAAAAATGTCAATTTACCCTGGTCCCCCAAGGTGAAAAATCAAAACTTTGAAATTTCAAGGACCGTATTTTGCATAAAAAAGAGTGCCATTAGTTATAGGGGCCATTAGTTTGGAGTCCCCTTTTATTGTCTTTAGCTTATAAGAATTGGTATAGAGCGGTTAAAACACAGTTTTTTTTAGTTAAGTTATTCAAGTTATTTTAAATAACTTCTCAAAAATAATTAAATTGCCTCCTAAAGGGGATTATCAACTATTTGTTTGTACAGTGTGCTAATTCACTTCCAATCACTTCGTTCTGCAATCCGTCAAACAACCCATTCATACAAACACATAACAAAAACAGCACATCAAAAATAATCTTCTAGACTGCTGAAAGAGAAAAGTAACTTCTCTCCAACTCCTCCCAGCCCTTCCTTTACCAATCATCCAAAAAAATTTCTCTCCATCGTAAATAAAGTTACTTACAGATGATTTATATAAAATGTAAAGGCTACCTACCACCAAGGAAAAGCGTGCCTGTTGGCGCGAAAACGATCTCAGCTGCTCATGATTAATCAATTATTGCGTTGCAGGGAATGAATTTTGGAGCAAGCAAATTTTTCCCTTACAGTTCTTTTTGTCTTCTCCTGCTCACATTTGCCATCTTTGTTCAAGCAAAGGAAGAGATATCTTCAGGTGGTGGAAATAAAATTGGTGAGTGCTATTTGTAAGGTTGCCTTCCAGAAATAAGGACCGGACAGCATAACCCGTATATAGCGCGTGTATAGTTCAGTACTTACTAAGTAATATACTTACTCCTATTCAGTACAGCATGCTTACAGCAGCAGAAGCAGGTGGTAAGCGGTCGAGCTTTTACATATTTCATGCGGCCTAGGACTAGACTTCTTTAAATTTTTTCTTAACAATGTTAAAAATCCCGTATTTAAAAAAATTTTATTCTTTGCGCTCTTTGTGGGCAGAAAGACTTCAGGAATTTGAAAACATAATTTCAAAAAATGCCTTGCTTGCTCAGACATTATCGAAACTAAGAGGGAGGAGCACAAAAACTGAGCTCACGCCTAGATTGGATCATATCATATAACAACTAAGTCATTTTTAAAACCATGTTTTTAAATTCGGATTTTTGAGGTCTTTTTGCTTGCCGAACTGCTCAGGATAAAAGAATTCTTTAAAATACAAGATGTTTATTAACATTTACAAGACAAAAATTTATAAGAAGTCTGGCCGATTGGCCGGTCCCTATTTCACATAAAAACTTATCAATTTCAAAGTCTAAATTTATGCTGTTCCTTTGATGCTTTCAGTATTTGATTGTTCTGCTGGTAGACAGCTAGGAATTGCGTGTGCTGAGAACTCTCCAAGTCGCTTTTTCTATTATGAACAGCAATTAGGTTGTTAATCGAGAAAACGATTTTTAAAAAAGTAATTGCAAAATATCTTAGGCGTCTGTCAACCATTTATTTACCAAGGATGTGGTGGCAATGGCAATCGCTTTGAGACAGCGGATGAATGCAAGAAACAATGCAGTGGAGAAGACTCAAAGAGGAGCAAAGAATCCCAGTGGGTGCATGGTAGAAGTTTTTTTGGCAAAATATTCTGTATTCACTTATACTAATAAGGCAGTGTCCCTGTCTCTTTGTGTCTATTCGCTCCAATACTGGGGTTGACCAGGGTTGAATGTACTGTTTTAGAGGTTACCAAAGTGTGGTTTCTTGGACATTCAAGCGAAGTTTAGCTATTTTTGAAGCTTAGTGGCTATTTTGGTGGCTAGCCAAATTGAAGTATAATCAGAGCGGCTAACTTGCATTCTTTAAAATTCTTTGCATCTTTTTTGACGAGTTTTGCATCGTATTTTTTTGAAAAGGATGTAAAAATCTGGCAAATTTAGCATCTTTATTGTTTTAAATAAAGAGCTCATTTGAAAAAGTCTAAAAGCTCTATAAGCATTTTATTTTGGACAATTGCGTGGGGCGAGACAAGTGTTGGGCCTCCATCTTCTTGTATGTCCTCGCCTCAACCTTGGTCACCTTGAGTGTCCTCACCGTAGACTACATACCTTTGTTGAATTTAGAGAGGCTTAACGAAAATTGGTGTTAAAAAACACAATGCCACAGACACATTTTTTTGAGTTTGGGGGGGGGGGCGCTTATTACAGTAAATACGATATTACTTTTAGGTATCGTTTGCTTTAGTAAAAGTATCCGCAACTTTTGATGTTGTCCTCTTTATCAACAAACTTTGCAATTATCTTTGTTTTTGATTCACTTCTTGTACCACGGAAATTTATTGATAGAGCTGCCGACAATATTTAATCCATATGACATGCTCTCGAATATAAAAGGAATGTAGAAAATATACTGAAACTTTTGGCACCTTTTTTTTGGTTTTGTTTAAAGCTGTCAAAGATGTTACGTGTAAAGCCTGATTATTATGAAAAAGCTAGAATGGGGGAATACTTACCCTTTTAAAGGACCATACTTGTTGAACACAATCAAATTGTCCCAATTCTTTCATGTACAATTGTAAAAAGTCAAAAGTTTTGACATTTCACCTTAGTAAACCCATAATTTAAGCAGCTTGAGACTTCAAAAGCTAAATTTAGGCAAAAGTAACTCTGGCTCTCTTCTGTCTTTGCTGTAGTGGTCCTACACTGGCCTTCAAAAATCATCTTTGTCTTTTTTGTTCTGATTTTCGCTCATAGCCTTAAACATTTAGCAAGAAAAATTACGGTTCTCAAACAATGTTGAAAAAAAATATCTTAAAGGCTGCTAAACCACAAGCAAAACATTTCCTCCGTTTGCTGCTAATTGTAAAAAATCAATATTACATTTTTAGCAAATGAATGCAATGCCACCCATCTAATTCCTGATGGCAAATATGCTGAGTGTAAAGATGAAAAGACGGAAACAGCAGGCGCTTGTCCCAAAGGACATGAATGCAATGCCAAAGGCATTTGTTGTCCTACCAAAGTTAATTGAACTTTTTTAAGCTAGTTGTATGAAAAATTATTCGCAAATTTAGTTTTTTAGAACATGTATGCGCACTGAGAGATGATACTGGTTAGATGTACGCAAATAAAAAAAGTAAAAACTATGTATTTACACAGGAACTTTCGCCGAAGGAATTGAAGATAAGCCGAGATTTGCATGGAGCGAAGCAATTAACACGTGTTGGCGATTTTCCTATTATGGCACAAGAGGTTAGTTGCACTTCCTGTAACAATTTGATCGGATAATTTTAGGCAACTACAACAACTTCCCCAGCTTCAAAACATGCATTAAATTTTGTGGAAATAATCAAGCTTGATCTAAAACTTTTTATAGAAAATTAGTTGTGCTTGAGATTAAAAAAAACAAACATACCGTATTTCCTGTATTAAGTTGGCGAATACTTAGACCCAGACTTCATTGTACACAAGGCTTCAAGAGTCTCTTAAGAAATCAAAAGATTCGTAGAATGAATAAAAAATTCTTTTGTGTGTTTGATCGTGTGCAACTTGTATACCGTGAAAAAAGATCTCTGCTTCCGAGATTCTCGACTAGGGTTGTCGACGCGTCGAAATTTTCGACTCGTCGAGTCGAGTCGAACGTCGAAAGTCGAAATTTTCGACGCGTCGGGTCGAGTCGAACGTCGAAAGTCGAAAAATATCGACTTTTCGACGTGAAAAGTCGAAATCGACGCGTCGAGTCGACAACCCTATTCTCGACCCTCTTTGTTCTCGAAATTTGACAAGTCGATCAGCTCAAAACTGTTCATTTCAAGAGCAAGAATTTAAAAAATCAATTTACGAAACATTGTTTAGTAATAGCCTACAAAACGGCATTTCACCTTTGTCAAACCTTGTTTAGAATGCTCTAATTAGCACAAAAAATGTTTTGAGAACCTAAAAGTAAGAAAAAAATTTACACCAAGTGACGTCCACTTGGTTTGGTTCGTGCATGGAGAAATACCTAAACTTGTGAAGTTCTCTTGCAATACAAGCCAAAACAGGGAAAATAAATGTTGAAAACCATGTTCAAATTGGGACATATCCGTCTGATTGCAAAAATTGCAGCTAATTCGAGAATAACCAGCAGCACTTTTAGAATCATTTATTTGTGCTAGTAGTAGTTGGATTAGGAAATAAAGCTTGCAACGTTCTTGAGTATTTTTAATTGTTATTTCGCGTTTGCGTGGGATGTTTGAAAAGAAAAAAAGTGGCGATACGGCCAAATAAATTTTGTTTCGTGACTTTCTCTGACTCGCGAGTCATTTTTCTTCATTCGACTTATGGGACTTATGAGTGGCCTGTAGCAGTAGAGTCAAAACTTGTATCATCGTTCTGCCTTAATATTGTCAATGCTAAATGGCGGTAATTTTTGGTTTAATTTGTAAAGTTCTTATTGTTTGTTCTTTTCGTGCTTGTTAAAATGTCGTTGCTAGGGTTGGCCTCCCGCGTCCCTCCCCCCCGCACATCCCTCCCTCCCGTGGCCAAAAAGTGCCCAAAATCCCTCCCGTCATTCCTCCCGCCTTAAATTTCGCCTAAAATCCCTCCCGTCATCCCTCCCGCCTTAAATTTTTTGCTAATATCCCTCCCGCTAGCAATTTTACGGGAGGGAGGCCAACCCTAGTCGTCGCGTGCAGAACTTGTCTATTTTCGTGAGGAGAGCCAGAAAAATTCCTTCTTAAAAAGATTTTTTCGCGCGACAAAATCTTTTATTTATATCTGTTCGTTGCGTAAAGAATTCATTTTTAAAAGGAATTTGTTTGGCTCTCTTATGTGAGAGTTGCGAATTCGTTAAATTGTTGGAATTTTAGATTGTTAATTAAATGTCAAAACTGCAGCAACAGACTGAGACGTCGTCGAGGGGAAATACTGATCACGACGAGGTCTTGTTCTTTTCTTCGTCGTTTTTATTCGCATCTATGAATATTAACATTTAGACAATAGCGCAGAGTGATTGGTTTAGTGCTATGCAGGATCGCTTTCTCAAAAACTTTTACGTGATGTCACGAAACAACGTACTCTACTTGGTAAAATCAAAATTTTATCAGAATCTTTTTTCAGGATCGATTAGTAGACTTATTTCGTCCGCAGATAAGAGCTCAACAAATTTCCAAAGTAGCGCTGTGTGGGATCAATATGACGCCTCGTCAAAAAGGATCTGATCAGCAATCGGGTTTTGGCTTTTTATTTATAATGACTGTGGAATATCTAATACGATTTTAAGCAATGACTCGTCCAATTTGCTCAGTATCATTTTCGCCAACTTTGTTGCCATCGCCGGTTGCAGATTCGTGTGCGCCAGTGGTGGAAGAGGCCTGTCGAAACTTTTCTGTCTAATTGGTTTATCTTGTAATTTAGGAGGCAGGTGAATCATACTCAGCTTTAAATGTCGAGTTGCTAACGGAAGTAAGCCTTACTCCAATGCCAAATTTCGAGTTGATGAATGAGACGGAACTTAATGTGAGAACCACGAAGTTTCTTTTCACTTGCTAATCTATCGTTATTTTTCAGCAACAATTGGATCGTTTTGGTGCTCGCCCCATGTGCAAGTCGAAGGCAGTTCAACTACTTAAAAAGATCTTTGAAGCCACTCATCCCGGTATGCCGTATTTTTGCTAATAAATGCCTAAACTTAAGATAATAACAAGATTTGGTTGGTAAGTGGTATCAGTGTTATCTTTAGCTTTACACCAAATTTATTTGGTTTGGTGGTTAAAGCTATACCACTGCGCACCAAGAAAAGTTGCATTTTGACTGTTATACGACGAAAAAATTATCGTGGCAACTAAGTTGATCTCACGAAATGAGGTAGAAGATTATAACCATTGAAAAATGTCTGTACTTTGATGAACAGACATTCTGGGAATTTTCCTAAATTTGTGAATCGCCTATATACTCATATTCATTGTTATGTTCTATTTAGACTATTTGTAACCTGGGAATCTTCGTTAATTTTTAGTTCTGAGTGAATCAACTCCCATAACAAAGAAAGTGGCTCATGCTCTTAATTATGGCAAGCCCAATCTCCAACAAACGAAAACAACGGAAATTGCGAGAGAAAAGCGAATGAGGGCTGCCATTGCGAAAATGACGGCCAACAATGATCAGGTGGACAAAGATGCAGCTTTTCTAGAAGATAGATT
>BBSZ01006457.1:0-10087 GCA_000981365.1 Subanguina moxae | reverse complement strand
CCAAAAATAGGTTAATCTCTAAAGACCCCAATTGGAGTCGTATCGGAGATTAAGCCGATAAGAACAGATACTACACTTTGATCTTAGCCAAAAGGCCGAGAAGCGATAAAAAGCCGTGAAAGTTGGAAGTTATACAAAGTAAGGACGATTAACAGACTGCTGGGTTTGACTGCACGACAGACACAAAAGAGTACAAAGAGAGAAAATCGCCGAATTTATACCATTTTTGATAAAAATGATTGATTTTGCATGTTTTTTTTGCAAGTATTCAAAAAGACATGTAAAATTAGTTTTTTTGAAGCATTCGTAAACAAAAACATATTTTTTCTCCTTCCATCCTCGCCTAGAAACAAGAAGAAATTTCTAGAAAAAGAGGAAAATACTATTTTCCTTCTATCCCATTGCTGTCTCCTCCCTTCCCACTGTTTCCAGAACTTTCTTTCTTTCTCTAGTCCTCTTTCCACAACCCTATATAAACCAAGGAAAGAGGTATTGAGGCAATTTGAAGTAAAAGTGTTTTATTGTCAAGCTAATTCAGATCTCCATTCTCAACTTCGGAATGTCTTTAATTCCAATTGAAGAGCTGTTTATGCCCAGCCAGCGCCCTCTCTACCACTACCATTACACCCCTAACTTAATGGCCTCCATCCTCAATGACTCTTTTGGACAGTTGCAACAACTGGAGCGTCAATTGGGCCAAATGCAAACTGGTAGCCAGATAGGTGGAGATGATGGCAGCAGCTACAGTTTCAAATGCAGTGTGGCCGGCTACCGCCCCGATGAGCTAAATGTGGATGTGGAAGGAGAGGAACTGGTAATCCAAGGCAAACACCAACAACAAGGCAATGGCCAGTCTATCCACCGCACTTTCGAGCGCCGAGTCACCCTACCGGAAAGTGTGGACAAGCAATCCATTCAATGCAATCTGGATGAGCAGGGCCGCCTTCAGGTCAGAGCTCACAAAAAGGAGTCGGAGAAGCAGCCTAAAGTCAACATTCCTATTGGATTCAAACCATCTAGTTCCTCCGGCGACCAACAGCAGCAAGTGAGCAATGGCACTGAGAAGAAGGAGGAAACAGTTAAGAAACAGTAATTTATGTCACCTTTTGAATTTTTATTGTTTTCACTTATTGAGTTGGCAAATAATTTTTGCGGTTTTTCATTATTGAATATTTACCATTTTTCATCAAAAATAGCAACATTTTAATCACCTATATATTCTCCATTATCGCTTATAACCTGCGCCCACCTTTCGACTAGCTGGAACACATAATTGATTAAAATGTTGCTATTTCTCATAAAAATTGCCAAATATTCAATAAAGAAAAAAACCGTAAAAATTATTTGCCAACCCAATATTATTATTTTCCTTTTCTTGATCGTCTTCAGTGAATAGCTTTATCAACAACAAAAAAACTGTTATTTGAACTTTTTTGCAATAAAATATGAACTAAATTCTGAAGTGTTTGCTAAACAACTTGTTTATATTTAAAAATATTATAAGATAAAGATAAATTTTTGCAGCACCACAAAAATAGTTTAGCTTTACTGATAATTAAACACCGGATTCGTGTCCCCAAAAGTTGGATCCAAAGGTCAACAAAGGAAAGCATCACTGGTTGCAGAGAGCCTATCCAATTCAGCTGTCAAATTATGTTTACAAAAATTTGTGGAGCGTTTGGATCAAATTCTGCATGCTTCAAAGATAATCCTTCCCTTTTTATTAATGTCGCTCAATAATAGTCTCTCTCTCCGAGGGAGGTAGATTGAAGGTATTGTCTTAATACTATTGAGTCATTTGCTAAATGTGTTTGACAAGTATTAAATGAGGTTTGAATTACAAGCCAAAGAAAAATTGTACAAATCTATTCAATGACTCAACATAAAATTTGCGCAAAAAACCGAAAACATGTCACAAATAGAGTAGAAAGAGGCCTTATATTTTTATTGTCGTCATTTGCTTTTTGAGCAAAGAAAATTGTTTCGTTCCGACAATTTTCTGGCTATAAAAACTGTTTTGATAGTAAACAAATCTGATGATAAATGAAAAGTTATTTGTATCCCAAGCAATTCAGCATTTTAATGCGCTCTTTTTATTTCAAAATAGGTTCTGTAGTATGAACAGGATCAAACTTTAAACTATACAGTCGTGGACAAAACTTCGTAGGCACCGGTCAATTTTTGGAGTTTGGTGGTTGAAATCCCACAAACTAAAGGTCCTAACCAACTTTTTGCCTTCTACCAGACAGACATACTCCTCAGCTACCAGAAACTACCTACAAATGATTGGTTCACTTGATTATTTTATGTTGAATCACAAATACCATTAATTTTTGGCTTCCCAAAAACTGGCTCTCTACGACGAAAAGGGTCGGAAAATAGCTTTCCTATCGTTTTTAGCGTAAATTTTTTCATGAATGAAATCTTAATGAAGCAATGCAACAAAATACTCCCGTGTTTTTACCCCACACCAACAAGTGAGCTCATCAATTCAGAAAAGGAAACTCATTGTGTACAAGATATCACCTAACAAACAGTCTGAGAAACGCCCATCGCGCTGGCAGAAAGAAAACTATTAAAGTGTCAGTCCAGCAATTCACCGAACCTTTTTTTTCATAACAATTGTAAACTAGAAAATTTTTGTGTTCGCTTTGTGCACAAAAGTTGCAGAAATACATAAACATACCACTCAGAGGGCCCACTCAGGAAAAGAGAAGATCTTGAACATAGCTTTGTAAACTGGGCTCTACCACACAAAGCAGCTCTGGTATGCATGCTATTTTCATGCATCCAGAGCTTCTTCTCGACTGATTTATATCTCAGTTATGCTTGTGTGCGCATCTCAGCCCCAAGCCCCTAACCCCCAATAACTGAGTGGCGCCAAATTTTTGATTGACTTTTTTTGACTCACCAACGCTTGGCCCCAATAAATGTGCTAGGATTGACACTGGTCTTGGAAGTATTCGTAACTTGAAACACTTTTTTTTCCAAAATTAATTTTTTATAATTTTTAAACCAAAAGCATCAGACATTATCGGAAGAGATAAAAAAAATAATTTGACAGCATCTTTTTAGTCATTTATACTATGCTCACATGTTTATGAGATCAACTAGTCTCGCCCAGTAATTTTGTTGGGTATAACCAGATTTGTTTTTATGAGCAGATCTAAATGTTTTTCAAAGATCAATGTATCAGCTTTTTTTTAATATTGTCTGGAGATCTCTTCTTATTTTTAGACTCTTATCTAGGTCACGTTGAATAAAAACCGCTTTTATCAATACTCCTTCAAAGATCATGTTTTTCGATTTTGTTGTCCTGATTTGTGGTCAAAATTAGAAAGAAGTTCCTCACATAAAATTTAGTTTGTATGTATTTGTTCAAGTCAGACTGTGAGGAAAATTGTTTAAGAAAAAAAGAACGAGTTTTCCACCTCTAATGATCACATAAAATTTCTTCTTTGCTATGGGCTTGTTGGTTTTGAGTTTAGTGGGCGCTCTGTTTAATTCAACCTGTTTATTGTTGTAGCTATAGGAGGAATGAACCACTAAAAATGCCAGTATACTTTTGTATAATTTTCCCACCTTTTTTCATTGCAATTTTTTGTAGAGAGCATACGGTAATTTCACGTTTATTCAAAGATTTAGATATTATAGCAGCAAAAACATAATTGACTAAGCAATGGCTCTTGATAAAAGCAAAATCAGTAAGTTTGTATCAGCAGTATATTGTTTTTTTTTGGGGGGGGGGGGGTATAAAACAGTAGCGCCCAAATTTTAATGGGGTGGGCTGGTGTGAAGCCTTTTAAATGCTTAATGCTGTCTTTCAGAAGTACTTGTTACTGGAGCTTCTGGTTATGTGGCTCTTCACTGTGTTAAACAACTGCTTGATGTAGGATATTCTGTGCGTGGCACTGTTAGAAGTCTCCGAAATGCAGTCAAAGTGGATCCGCTGAGAAAAATGAAAGGGGCCGATCAAAGGCTTGAATTGGTGGAAGCCGATCTCATGGAAAATGTAGAAGAATGGATTAAGTAATTTTTTCATATCTTTTCCTAAAAAATTGATCAATTTTAGTGTGATCCAAGGCTGTGAATATATCTTGCATGTGGCCTCTCCATGGCCTATCATCGCTGATGAAAGCACCATTAAAGTTGCAGTGCATGGGACACTTAATGTGCTCAAAGCAGCTACCAAATGTCACTCACCATCAATCAAAAAAATGGTTCTAACCAGCAGTTGTGCTGCTGTAAACGGTAAAAGCTGCTTTAAACCTTAAATACAAACTTTAAAAAGTTTAGACGGTCATAAAAACCGTGAGCGAGTCTTTGACGAGACTTGCTGGACCAATTTGGATGAAGAGGGAGATCATCCACCAGTCGACAATTATGCCAAATCAAAGACTTTGGCGGAGAAGTCTGCTTGGGACTACTGGAACTCATTGGATCGTAATGTTTTCTGAAGATTATAAAAGACCATCTTCAAAAAGCGACCACAGTGGCAATGCGGGTTCGGGGCTTGGAGTCCCCCAAGGCAAAAAACCGAAAAGTTTTTTTTGCCTGGAAAAGGCTTTTTGCGACCTAAAAAGCATTGCTGATCATGTTTCTGTGCATAAAAAAGCCAAAAAACATTATTTTGAGCAATTTTGAGAAGTGGGTGGAAACCGAAATTATTCCAAAAACGTACCATAGAAAAGCTTTAAGCAAGAATTGTCAAATGTTTAGACGAAAATCGCTACCAACTCACTGTCCTCAATCCAACTTTTATTACCGGACCAGTTCTCAGTTCAGTAGAGCACGGAAGTGCAACGGTAGTACCTGAACAAATGAGCCACATATTCATCATTATGTTTATTGCAGATAATCAGTCGAATGATGGATATCCGCACATTTCTGGCTGTGCCTAAGGTGTGCCTTGGGTTCGTGGATGTTCGAGACGTGGGTTGGTCTTTGCTTTACAGTAATTGCTGTTATTGTTCGAAAATTAAGCAAGAGCTCATCTTCTGGCCATGGAAAATGCTAGAAGTGATGGCCACAGAATTTTGGTGACTCATAATAGAGCCGTTTGGTTCAGTGATGTCAACAATTGGCTTTCCAATGAGTTTACTGCTAAAGGATATGTAATATCTCCAATCATTGCTCCCAATTGGCTGCTTAAGCTCTACGCCAAAACCAACATTGATCCACAGTCATGTGCTGTCGTTCATAGACTGGGTGGAAAGCTACGGTTTAGCAACAAAAAGGTGAGCACATATTATATGCTTAAAGACTACAAAAAATGCTCTTTTCCTAACAGCAAAGGCACAGAGGTGCTTAGTTGTGTTTTACGGTGTACGACCACTAGAAAAAAAAGCGGCTTAGGCATGCGCTTGCATAATGCATGTATATAATTTCTAATTTAGTCGGTGGAAATGCTGGAGATGGGAGACTACATCGACCCTCAACAGTCCACAATTGAAATGGTTTATTCAATGATGGAGAGAGGAATGATTAGGAAACCACCACTTGGCAAAGTCTCTTTCTTCAACAAGAAGAATATTCGAAAGACAAAAAAAGATGGTGTGTCCAAATCAAAGCTATATCCATCAACTCAACTATTCCAGTAGAGTCCAATTTTGTAAAACTACTCAAAAAACTAGCAATTTATTTAATTAATTTATAGCAGTGAAAAAAATAGGACTTTGTTGTAAAAAGTTGCTATTTTCTATTTTTCTCCTAGTTTTGATCATATCTCAGCAACCAAACCTCTTCTAAAAATTTTAATTTTCAAATTGTAATAAGTGGACAAGGTTATTATGTGTCTTTTGGGTTATAATGAGATTGAAAAGGTAAATAAATGTTTTTTTATGCTTGAAACATTTGAGAAAAACAAATTAACAAAAAAAAAACTTGAAAAAGCTATATCTTGAAGTTTTTATTGCTGACTCCTGCTGCGATTTGTCTGGCCAATCAACTGCTCTGATTGAATTGTAGCCCAACTTCAAGAGTTTCAGGCAACCACACTTGAGTAATCATAGAATAAATAGATGATAAATTCTACTTCCCGGAATTGCATTCTTGCTTAAGTACTTTAATTAGTGAATTGACAATAAGTAAGCCATCTTCTTTCTTTTTATAGAAAATGTGCCTCATTTGTTTAACAAAAATATCTGGACATTTATTAGTTACGCTCTGAAGCTGAACAAAACTAATAAATGAATAGGGTTTTTTTTATAAGTCAACCCTCGATTTAGCGTCCCCCCGGGCACTGACTCAAGTGGGTCGTTGCATGGATGTCCATTTGGTTCGGTTTTTTAACTTTAGCTGTAGCTCTTTGGCGGCAGCAGAAAATATGTTTCTTCCTTTTGTTCTCTGAACTCTGTTATTGTGGCCATTTCTCACTCATACATTCACTTAAACACATAGCTAGAGAGAGGGCGATAGTCTTTTAAAGTGTTCTTGTTGACACTTGGCTAGAGAAGAAGAGTACGCGTCATATACTTCCCAGCTTTCGGACTTGCTTAAAAAAATTAAATGTTCAGGCTGAAATAAAAATCAATACTTTTCTATTTGCTTCACATTAATTGCCTTAAAGACTTTTGCGGCAAAATAGTCGAAATTTTTATTTGTTGTGTATTTTGGCATGCTTCTTTTAAAATTCTCTTTTTATTATTTCTTGTTTTCATATTTTGTATGGGTCTCCCAAGGTAAACAGCCTTATAAATGATCCCAGGAATTTTTTGACTCCATAAACTATACTTAGACTTACAACTAAGCCTTAGGCTTGGGGCAGACCAGCGTAGGTTGGCCGAGACTCAGCGTATACCCTTTTACAGCACTAGTCCCTTTAAAAATGTTGGTCTATGACTTAACAGCGTGAAATATCCATCATTTTACCAACAAAAAACAACACTTTTCTTTGTGCTATTACTCCATCAAATATCTGACACATAGCTTGAGCAATAGATAGTATAAACCATAAATCAGTGATGCTAAGCCATTATCTCTTTGCACAGAGGTATTTCGCAATAAGTCTGCCAACTCTCTATTTTAAATGTTCCCAGCTTTTTTTTGTTTGTTCTTCTTTGTGATTCATAAGTAAATAGTGTCTTTCTGTTGTTTCAACTATGCTATCTTCTCCCAATGAAAAAAACATACAGGAAGCATCATTTTATCGGATTATTCTTATCAACAATACCATTTTACATAGAGTATGCATATAAAAAATCCTTATCTGAAAATCCTTATCTCGAGTCTTGGTGTCGCAAAAAAGACAAAACAATTTTGTCAATTGCCCAAGTAAGTGTTTACACCTTCGACTTCTGTTTGCTACTTTTTTAGAGCACTGGCTACTTTTTTAATAGGCGAAAATATGAGCTGGATCATTAAATACGCTTAAATTCTGTGTGGATGGTATCTGCACCAGTCGAAACAAGTTGATGTCCACTTGGTGTGAATTTTTTTTCCATTTCAGGTTCAGATACCCTTTCATTGTAAAGTGCCCGCGCCGATATATGTGCCACATACGTGTAGAACTAATAGATTTTAGACACTCCCACACACTTCCACCACATGCATATACATAATTGAATGTCTGCAGCCATAAGGACAGCCGACGAGACTAAAATCCCTATCATTTTGGCAAATGAGCAAGAGTCCAATAGCCCATACATCAGCCAAGACCGAGTCTATACTAGCGACTCCTACTACAGCAAGAATGGCCGATCCACCTACCTCAACCAAGAGCAATTTGATCAGACTTTTCAGTTCCAGCCGCCTAAAACCTTTCGCGTGAATCTCAAACGCCAATTACTTTGCTTGCAGAGCCTAGGCTCTTGCTTTACCTTTTTCTACTCATTTTTCCCCATCCTGCAATGGCTGCCAGAATACAGTTGGAGAGACAACCTGGTGGGCGACTTCATGTCTGGACTAACCGTGGGAATCATTCATGTACCTCAAGGGATTGCTTACGCAATATTGACTGGAGTGGAACCTGTCTATGGTCTTTATACCTCTTTTTTCGGAGTCCTCTTTTACATGGTTTTTGGCACTTCAAGGCATGTCTCTATAGGTAGGTCTTGCTTAACAAATTCACAAAAGACGTTTAGTCCTCAGTAAGCAAATCTATGCTCAAGATCTTTTTCCTGAGTGAACCTTCTTTATAAAGCGGCCTTTTGTTGCCCCTTTTCCTCGCCATAGAGGGTGAGCTTTTGATAACCCGGCAACCCAAGGGACCAGGCTTTGGGTGCCGAATCATCGAGGGTGCCGACTTATTGACGTCCATTTCTTGATAAGACCGCTTCTCGGTTCTTTTCTTGGGGGGCCGAGTTATCCAGGGTTGACTGTTTATACATACCTTCCTCATGCTTTCCATCTTTCAGGCTCTTTTGCTATAATTTCATTGATGACCGGCGTCTCGTGCAGAAACATCCAAGAGTCCATAGACAAGGAGTACTTGGAAGCAGAAATACAGTACTTAGACACCATTGGAGGCCGCAACTTTCTAAAATTTGACCCGACACTCAGTCTTCAAAACTTTACAAGTGAAGTGCCTAGAATGCAGTTTGAGTATAGTGAGGTTGTACAAGCAATCACTTTTGCTACTGGACTAATACAAATTTTTATGGCTATTTTAAGAGTAGAGTTTTTGGTAAGCACTTTTCTAGGTGCTTAGCTCAAACTAAAACTTGTATTTAAGGCTTCCTACTTATCTGATCAACTTGTTAATGGTTTCTGCACGGGTGCTGCTGTTCACGTGGTTGTTGTTCAGCTAAGCAAGTTATTGCAAATAAACTCTAGTAGATTTTCTGGGCCTGGTTATTTGATAAAGGTAAGTAAAATTGATGTTACACTTCAAAATACACTGATGGAGCAGTATCTGGCGAGTATAGAGGATGAGGCAGTACATCCTAGGCGAGATCCAAACCAATAATATAAGTGATCCCTGAACAAAACCGCAGGCCTATGTAACAACTTAGCACAAAATTACAAACCTCGAGTATATCGAGCATTTCCATACACTTTTCACTTGAACTTTAAAGTGCAAAGAAAAAATTTTCTCTAGCCCTTGCGGTCCTTCTCAAACCCAGCACTTTGAACTAGTTCGTTTCTTATATATCCTCCATATTTTGCAGAGTTTCGATGTCATACTTATGACAACATTATTTTTGGTTCTCTCTGGTACCAGTGCCAGAGGGGTAGGCCCGTTGGGCTATGGGTCTTTTCCTGGGAGATCCATCGGTGTTCCTTCGGGGTTCACTGAGGGATCCCTCGGAGTTTCCTTGCGGCTCAGTAGGGCCCGCTCAGTAGCAGCAGTCAAGAACAAATCGTTCTTTATGGTACAAATCTTGAACACAATCACTCCTAGAGCCACTCCCGGGAATATGTATGAGTTGTTGCACTGACCTGGCTTGAACACTCGGCCATTGTACTCCACATTGTCGAAGGGACTGCCAGCACCAGACAAAGCTGTGCCCTTAGGAAAAAAATTATAAAAAAATTATCAATTTTTTGGGGGGTAAAAAACTATGATTAAAAACTATGGGTAAAAAACTATAACAAATATGATCTGATGCAAAGAAAAAATTTTCTCTAACCCTTTTGGTCTCTTCTCAAACCCAGCACTTTGAACTAGTTTGAGTCTTATATATCCTCTGTATTTCACAGAGCCTCGCTGTCATCGTTTTTAACAGCGTCATTTTTGGTTCCCTCTGATCCCAGTACCGGAGGGGTGGGGCCGTTAGGCCTAGGGAGTTTTAGGGGGGGTTTAGGGGCGCAGAGCCCGGGGTCGAGGGTCCTAAGAGTTGAGGCAGTGGGGATGCTTTTCGGAGTCGGCCAACTCCTAACAAATAAAAAACGCAAGGCATTTTTTGATTGGCTCCAATTAATTTGCCTGAATCATAAATCGTATGTTTTCGGCATCTTCAGGCTCAGCAAACTTTATTTCGAAGTCTTTGTTTGGATCAGTATAAGCTACCAGATCTTCCAGATCTTTAGACATTGGATGGATAAGTCAAAACTGGAAATAGTAGTTTTTGCATTTAGACCATCTTGTCAAAGGGTTTTATTCAAAAGATGCCAAGCAACGGCGTACTTTTGAATCGTCTTTACTTAA
>BBSZ01006456.1:0-18736 GCA_000981365.1 Subanguina moxae | reverse complement strand
GTTTGGTTAAAAATGAATGAATTTGGTCCAAAACAACTATGTTTGGTCCAAACAAACCACATTCGGACCGAATGTGCACATTTGGTATATTCTATCGACATTATATGAACAGCAAGAACAGACACAAGCAAAAAAAGAATCAAAAAATAAAGAAAAAAGCGACACTAATAGTCTAAAAATACTCTCAAACTCAGTTAAAATCCAACTATGTTTGGTCCAAACATAGTACATTCGGACCGAATGTGCACATTCGAACCGAATGTGCACATTTGGTACCAAATATCCCGTTTCGAATCGAATATTGTTCAAAAACTATTGTTCGTTTCGAAATGCTCCACTTTGAAAAAAATAGCTTTTTCATGATTATTTGTTTTTGATTCGATTATTCGTTTTGCTCGCCTCTATCTAAAAATGATTGAAAAAAAAACTATTTTCCGCACTTTCTCGTCACAGAAAGTCGGTTTTTGAGAAGTCAAAAAGTTCCATGAGGAGGATGGGTACCGGGATTTGTTAGCGCGAATTCCTACTTGAATTTACGAGCGCGGGAATTCAAACTTGAAACAACAATTTGCAAAAGATTAACACTAGCGGAGGACGAGAAATTCATTCACCAACTTGTGAACTCCATTGTTAGGCGCCAAATAAAAGGTGAACGTCGCTAGATCTAAGACCTCTGAAAACTAGAAGCTCTTTAAGGTTAGGTATCGAACTTTGCGATACAAATCAAAAGAGCCATGATTATTGGAAAGTAAATTCACACAGCTCAGAAGAACCAGAACGCATACGAAAAACCTAACAAAAGTAAAAATCAAATTTTAAAATTAAATTTTTCTGGTTAGGCACTCCGACGTCCAATGGAGGATCAAAGAGAGGAGTACACGTTCCCTTACCTTCTACACAAATCCACAAACAGATTTTACAAATGTAAGATTTCTGTTTTACAAAAGGCAGGCGTTTCTGTTGGAGCAAATATGGTAAGCCAGCTAAAAGCTTGGAGCCAGATGTTGGGCTCGAGATAAAAAAAAAAGTAACATAGTATTGATAACAGAGAAACGACCAAAAGCGCCGGAGTTCTTGAATCGTCTGGAAGATCAATGGCATCATTAGGATGACAACATCACAATGAAAATTTTTTACAAGGGTGAACCAGAACCAGTGGTGCAATGGTATGTTTTTGAAGTCATGAAGTACAGTCAACTCCCCGATAAGCCGGCACCTCTGAGGAAAAGTGCCCGCCCAAGTTGTTGGCATATTGGCAGTGCCGGCTTATTGAGGGCAGCGAAAGGAGGGGGGGTACTAGATTTTTGGATAAAAAGTCAGCAACAAACATCTATTCAAAACAAGGGTTCAAACAAGGCATACTTATACTTCCTCGGTGTCCATTGATTTGCAGTCGCTGGCTTTATCATCATCCTTTTCCACCGCCAACACTTCTGCTACTGTTTCGTGGATGACCTTGCAATTTTGAATTTTAAAATTCAATTTCCAAAAACTGCCTTCGCCCACCTAAAGACATGTTCTCCGCACGTTTCAGACCCTAAAACACACAAAACAGTGGTTAGTACTTATTTTTGGGAGGACTTGATATATTATACTAGAGCCGTGTTCTTTTCAATTTCCAGGTTCAAAGATCAACAATTAATTGCAAGCACTATTAGGGCTATGATAACGGCTGGCGACGGAGTTACTGAGGTTATTTCAAAATCATCTCTAATTTGCTTAACTCTCTCCACTTCAGCTGGTCATTTTTGACGGCCAAAAGAATGATGAAGGTTTCTACAGCTGCACAATTGAGAATGAGCTAGGTGTTCTACAAACCAAATGTCATATTCACATTAAGGACCATGCTCATCCGCCTGCTCAAAAGCCAATTTCCGCCGACTATAGGTGATTCTCTGTCCAAAACAAATTCCGCCAATTAATTGTCCACAATTTAGACTTTATCGATCAGTCTTATATACTCCATCTCAGCGATATTCCCGTTTTTGATTGAATATATGTCACAAAAAGTGGGGTGTGAGCCGGTAATCCAGACCAGAGTCCATAATATTTTTGTGATGCGTCTTTCAATACTGATAATGATGTACTTTTTCTACACCCACATATCTTTTATTATAAGATTCTGTGTAATTATATGTAATAAAGAAGCTTTCCCAATTGTTTGGCTTTTTCTCATAAACACACTTAGCTATGGCCAGCGAAAAGCAGCCGGCTCTCTCTCTTTCTTTCTTTTTCCTATGTGTGGTTTTGCAGAAATCTTGGATCCCATCACATTTTCCCTCTCTTTATATTTTGATTCCACAGGCGATAAATGAACCACTGGGTTGGTGGGAATATTCCCTTTTTTTCTGCTCTTTTATTTAAATCTTTTTCGGTGGCAAAGAGCAGATAAAACAAATATTGCTCGGCAATTTTTTATGAATACAAAAATATAAGCATATGAGCAATAGTACAATAAAAAATGGATCTCCTAAATAGACTTTTTTTTCAGACGGCAACGACAGATCACATTTGGATGGAAATAAAGACTTTAGTTATCTCTTTGGTCAAAAAATAATGATATGGCTCAAAAAAGTTATGGTATGAATATTTCGGATTACATACATATATAAGCAATGCAAAAAAGAACTTAAAACTCCGCCAATTTCTTTTAAAAATATTAAATATTAGGAAAGTCGTTTAAAAGATGATAATTTAACTAAGAATTACAGATAATATACAAAGAGTAGTAGAAAATAACAAAATTGGGCTGTATTTGACTGAGATACTTTGGTTAACTTTTTTGTCTAGCTGCTTTTTGGTCAATTTATGTGAATTTTTCTAAAAGACATTCGCATAATCCAGTCAAACCTCGGTATAACGAACCCCTGAGGACCAGGCAAAATGTTCGTTATATTGGGGGTTTGTTATAGCAAGGTTTGACTGTAACACATATCTCAGCCTAAGAACATGCAAACACTGCTCAAAAATGTCAAAAAGAGTCGAAGAAAACCAGTTTATATCTGTTCACAATGAAATTATTAAGTCTATCTTACATTCGCCTCAAAAAAAAAAAACTAGGTGTAAATGTCAATGAGTAGATGGTTTCATCCAACCAAGGCACCACTTCCCACCGCCTCGACCACCTCAGCAACAGCAGCACTGCAAGGATCCTGAATGGCGTCATTTGCATCCTGCATTACAAGTGCCTCCTCTTTTTCAATATCCACATCTCCAACGTCCTCACTGCTCTGATGACTGCCATTGCCGTGGTTTTGGGTGGTGCTGGAACAGGTAATCTCCTCGTTGCTGACCTTGCTAGCTCCGGAGTATCCGGAAACTGTTCTTCGGTTCTTGTGTCTCAGCAAATTTCTCTCCTTGACCTTGTATTCTAGGGTGGAGTGTGGTACTCCATAGAAACTACCTGCCCGATGCACTGACATTTCGCCGCTGCGCACTGAGGCCACTGCCTTTTCCAAGGCTCCTCTGTCATATTTTCTGAAAACTTTTGATCTAAAAATCCCAACGAATTCGTCCGATTTTAAACAGCCGTAACGTCTCCAGGGCTGGAGCCGACTTAAAAAAATCAGAACCATAAATTAGATCACGAAAAAAGTTAAAATATCAGAAATCAGACATTGCCTCCAGCCGTGGAGGCTTTGCCTGTCTAAACATACCCTGAAATTTGTGAAAAAGTAGTCCAAACTGATGTTTGACTAAAAAATGACCCAAAGAGGGGGGGGGGGGGTAATCTATGCCATAGGAAAAATGAACGCAATCATTGAAATATACAGCAAGTAGCTACAACCCTACCTATATTGGCCTCTTTTTGGCCTAGGACGTTTGGAGTCTGCAGCAGCATCATCGTCTCCCGAGTGTTCGGTAGGAGGAGTGACACTGTCATGAGTACTGTCCTTCTCCCCCTCGTCCAATTTCTCCACATACTGCTTCAATTTCTCGGAAAAAGAGTTCAAGGAAGGTAGGGTGGTGTCAGCAATTGTTTGGGGTGAGCAGGATGAAGTTGTGCAGACACTCTTCTTGCTGAGTACAGCAGGCCTCTCCACCGTCTCATTCACAGAGAAATTGGAGGTAGGCAACAGGTCCAAAGCGGGAGAAGAGGACACTTTGGTGCGCTTGATGGACACCTTTTTGGTTGCTAGTTGTTCTTCATCGGTGTTGACCAGCGGTTTGGCAGCAGCTCGCTTGAGAATTTGAAGCGAGCTTCTACAATGTGATTGTTTAGACTATAAATCATTTAGAAGTAAACATTCACTTCTCTTTCTTCCTCAAAGCATATGCATTGAGCCTTCTTCTCTTACTTGAGCCATCTCCATTGTCCTCTGCAGCTTCTAGCTTGTAGATTTTATTGCGGAGTGTGGATCTAGGAATGCCGTAAACTACGGAGGCTCTTCTTGTGCCCAAACGACCCATACGGATATCCTGGAAATATTGGGTTGTTACACAATTTATTAAGTTATGTATAGTCTTTTGACTCTACTGGATTATACACTAGCCACGTCCCGCTATTAGGATATTACTTACCAAAACAGCTGCATCCAAATCAGCTTGGGTGTAATTGCGTTTAGTTCCAAGCAAATGGAGTTTAGGGTTGGTAGTAGAAGAGGATGAGGATGGTTGTTTGTCGAGTGTCGACTCTGACGACATCCTGAATTCACAAAGTCGGTTCAACATTTTGGCATCCAAAACTAAAAACTACCAACCACTCTGTCCCATTGTCGACTTTGAGCTGGTGAGGCAGTTTCTTGGGAGACTTCTTGATCACAGAATGCTTGAGGGTCTGCTCACTCTTGAGTATATCCTCCATTTTGACATAATCTTTGGATTTTCCTTCACTCACACCAGTTTGATTGCGACTAGAGCTTAGGTCCAGTGGTTTGTCCTCATCCACATTCCCATGAATGGACTCCTCCAAGAAATTGGTGGCAGAGTTGAAGAAAGGGGCAATAGAAGAGTGACCATTTAACTCAGCCCTTTTCTTTAGTCCACTAAGGTTTATTGAGTCAGCATTGAATAGGCCAGACATCATATTCAAAGCCATCAATTGAGTTTGCCATTGAGCAAAGCGCTGCACAAGATCTACTGAAAATATTTTTTGTTCATACTTATTTCATTTCACATCCCCCTACTCTGATTTAAGAACGCTACCAAAGATGACGACACAAAAATCTCAAACGTGAAAAGTTGTGTCCCTCGCCAATTCTTTCACATACACAAAAAAAGGCATAATTATTCCACTCACGCTTCCACTTTTTGCTATGATCATCTAAGGCCAATACGTAGCTATGGAGTTTTGGACTCCTAGAACCAATCCTTTGCATACAACTTAAGTGTTAGGTTTGCGGCTTGACCACCACGATTTAGGAAAGACAAAAAATAAGAAAAAGAGTTGCACAAGCTAAAAGTAAAAAACGCCAAGTGGACGCCTATTTGGTTTGGTTGGATCACACAGACCATCCACCATGGCTGTGGTTGGTGTATGAATAATAGACATTCAAAATTATGAGAATTTCTTTCGAGACAAAATTAAAGCTTCAAAAACCATTCTAACCATGTCGAAAATTAATGCGAGCGGTCTTTTTATCTGCCTTAATTAGCACAGGAAAATAAGATTAGAAATTGAGCTGCGATGAAGGCACACTATATCGAAGGCTGACTTTATTCATTCATTATTATTTTAGTACCGGTTGTTTGTTGAGCTATATCCATATTTATTATGTATTTATTTCTTTGGTGTTTTAGTAAATGGCTTTGCAAGAAAATTCGTGTTGGTGGGCGTACTTTACGAAGAAGCAAGGAATGAGAACCGTCGTCTGCAACGAGTGCAAACAATAGATTAATTAAGGACGAGATAACTTCACAAATCTCCTTCGCTCTCACCTGAAGAAGCACCCGAAGCTAAGAAATAAAGCGTTGGCTCAAAAGAGAAAAAAAAACAAAGAATATGAATCGAAAATAGTCGACTCATTACCTCTCATCTGTTACCTCCATGAATGCTTCCTCTACTTTTAAAAGGTTAAGAGGTAAGGACAAACGTACCTCTTTAGCCTATTGCCCTCTATCACAAAAAAATTGTTTGCAAAAAGTATGGATGAAGCTAAAGAGATAGATAATAAAACCAATATTTAACAGTCAGTTCGGTTTTCGAACAATGAGATCTAGCCGACTTTGGAACACTTGCTTTCTATTCTATCTTTTTGCGAACGCTTGATTGATTGCAGACTCAATGCGAAAAAAAGTAACTATACCTTCTTCAAAGCCATGGGTATCACTGGAAGAAGCATTGCTGTGCGCTGAAGCCTCTTCAAAATTGGCCTTTTGTTGATCGGCCATTGAAGAGGATTGTGTGGGATTCATCCAAAGACCTGAAGTTGAGTTTAAAATCTCCACTACTTCTCAAAATATTTCACCTGTGGAGCCAAAAAAAGCAGGATTAGAAAGCAGAGGCAGACCGGGCAACAAGCGCATTGCTGCAGCCAGTCTATTGGGCTCTAACTGATCATTTTGGCTCAACACAATCGAGTTGTTCGGAATTGATTCATTCGTGCTATTAGCCAAATGTTTGTTGGAATCAAAGATGTGCTCAAAATTGAGTGATGAAGAGGATTCTTTGCAAGTGGAATTGCCTGAACTAAAAGATTTGACAGAGCACATGGAGATGGGCGAACAGGGACTACTGCGATCTCCCACTGCTGTGGTAGAGTTTAGAAGGGAAGAGTCCGAAGAGGAGAACCCAGAAATTCCAATAGATGAGTCGGAAAAGCCACAATCTCCAGCAAATGTCCGACTAGTTGGCTTCAGTTTGCCTTCCGCCATGAAAGCCTAAAGTTAATTTTGTTTATAAAAATGCTTTAGCTTTTGAAGCTAGTCTATTTTTTTTATACTCATCATATATCCATGCGGCTCTGCTTTGTGCCTAGCTACTAATTGCTCCAATTCCAGTATTGGTTTGACAAAAATAAATAAAAACATGCAAAAAATTGAAAGAAAATTTTTGCGCTACGAGGATATACCCCGCTCTATCCCCCCAAAGTAGTAAATAAACCCCCCGAATCCTATGAGCTACTAGGATATACCCTCCTTCCCAAAAATCAAGTTTTCTAAAAGTGTTAAAAAGTGTTTAATAGCCAATTTTATGTATAATTTATGACAAAAAACAAACAAAAAACTATTTTAAAGGATTTGAGACCTGTATAGGGAGGGGAAGGGACAATTTGGGAAGGGACCCCTAGCAAAGGGGAAGGAGAAAAAAGCTTTTTTTTTTGAGGGGAGGGGGTAGTTATATCCTTGTAGCGTCAAAAAGCGTTAATATTTTGATTTGTTGTTTTTTGTTTACTTTTAAATATAATCAAAGCAAATAGTAGCGTGTTAGCAACTCAAATCAGAGGACTGCATGGTACAGTCGACTCTCGATATAAGAGCACTTCGCTATAAGAGCACTCTCGGTATAAGAGCACTAAAAAAAAAATTTGGTTGGCCGATAAAGACTGTAAAACAGACAAAGTTTACCTTCGCTATAAGAGCACTCTCGCTATAAGAGCACAAACTGTCGGTCCCAATGGGTGCTCTTATATCGAGAGTCGACTGTAGTTAGAAATAGCAGCAAAAGCTAGATAAGTAAAGTTATTATCACTTCTTAGGAAATAAAAAAAGAAAAAGTACTTTAAAGTTAGGCACTTCGGAGGCACTTGCACAGCCGGCTAGTCGATTACCAGCACACCATAAACAGTTTTCTCTCTCTTTGGTCTTGAGGTTGAAATCTTTGGGGTGGCTAATGGACACTAAAAAATGGGATGTTTAACAGAACAAAGTTGTTTACACCAGGTTCGAATATATTTGCTGTATAAGGAGTATAACAACTACTACAGTACCACCACTACTACTGCTACTACTGCACACCTCTCCTCTGCTCCTAAATAACAACAGTATTTCCAAACAATACAAACTGCACTTGGGCTGCTGGTTGGAAGGGGGAGGGGGAGAAGAATGCAGGTCTCTCTGCCTTTCAAATGTTTTCGGCAGAGGTCCATGGGCAGCAGGCGAGACACACAGTGAGCGGAATTGGGCGGTCTGATCGAGAGGAAGAGGAGAAGCAGCAGCAGCAGAATGGGCCCATCCCCATTTATTGCGTAGCATTAAAGCATAATGCATTAGGAAAATGCATTTTGGAGAAAAGAAATATTTGGCAAAAAGATTCCTACAAACTGTTTCTTTTGTATTTCAACGGGCAATCGATTATTAGAAATTTTCCATGTTGAGCTAACATTGAAAAGGGCATTGGCTAATATTGTTTAGAGAGCCTTCTTTTTTAAGGCGGTCATGCCGCAATTGCGCTCCAACAATTGCGCCTTAAAATTTTTTAAACTAGCTAGAGAGCTAAACCACTTGGAGAATAGGTAAACCAGCTGGAGGGTAGGTAAACCACCAGGTAAATCACATAGTTCACTTGCTGGCCTACCTACCCTCTAGATGGTCTGATTACTTGCTATCTGGTTTAGCTACGCTGCACTTGGTTTACCTATCTTTTACTTGGTTTACCTATCCTTTACATGGTTTACCTACCTTTTACATGGTTTACCTGGTGGTTTACCTTCCTTCCACCTATTTTACCTACCTTCCAGATGGTTTACCTACCATCCACTTGGTTTATCTACTTTCTCGCTGATTTAAAACTTTTTGTGGTAAAAGTGTCGGGGCGCAAGTGTCGAATGACCTTTAAAAACTTAGGCCTACTAATAATGGCTTCTCAACTCTTTTTTCTGATCAGTTTTAGTGAGTTTTAGTTAAATTTCAGTGCAGGAGGAGTATAATCTTTTTAATTTTTTGTTCTAAACAGTTCTCGCTGAAAACAAATAATAAATTAATCTCAGCTCATTTCATTAGTCTAACCATGAAAATGGCAGTGGATGGATAAAAAGTTTGACTCCAAAATGTGAGTTTTTTCTACTCCGTAGATGGCCATTTAAAGAGGTGCATAGTTTCGTTAAGTGGTCGGATTACAAAATTTGTCTCCAAAAACTTTATCTATCAAATGTAAACTTGCAGTGCGAATATGAAAGAATAGAAAATTTTATCATGTCTAAATTTAGGATAGGTAAACCAAGTGGAGGGTAGGTAATCCTTTTTCATCATAGAAAGTCAGTTTTTAGGAAGTCGACAATTTCCATATTTTTCCTTGGGTGTTCAAGGTAATCATTTTTATGAATGGTATTTTCTGACCCCAGGTGCTATACTCAGGCATACAACTAAGCTTTCAGCTCACGTTAGACCAGCGTAGGTTAGCCGAGACTTAGCATAGTACCCTGTTTCACGAAGAATTACTACAAAATTGAAAAAAAGTGATGTTCTATAGGCAGACTTTTTGATGAATTGACCTAAAGCCGGAAAAAATACTTCGTTTACTGATTGCCAAAAAAGAAGGTCAAAGGCCAATTTACTAAACTCTAAATTCCTTTCATATATTTTTTCCATTACATTCTAAAAATAGACCTTCCAAAAGAGCTGCTTATTTATAGCGACAATCCTTGCACATCACCACTATAATCAACGGTTTTGTTGTTGTTGGGCAAGATGAGAAAAATTGAGCTTAAAGTTTTCGGTTTTCAGCCAAAAGAGGTATTATTGGAAGAGAAAGTTCTCTCTGCTGTCCAGAATAAATCTCTTCTTTATGCAGTTTTTCTAGCCAGCAATACGCGCTTCTGAGCCAACCAAACTTTTATTATTTGGACAAAAGAAAGAGCGACAAGAAAAGAGGGCAAGAGGCGCCATCCCGGGCTTATTGTTGCTCCACACCTTAAGCATTCTTTTTAGGGTGGAATAAAAGACCGACAGGGGGCATTCAAGCCACAAAAACTGGGAGAAGTGCTGCCTTTTAAAGTGCTTTGTTGATCTTAAAGGTTTTCGCCAAATTTTTTTTTCACTTATTGTTACATTTTGGTGCTTTCGCACCTGGCACTTGGGTAACAATGGACAAAATTGCTTTATCTTTTAAACTTTGGTCATTTTTTGAGAAATCAAAGAGCAACAAGCAAGAAGTATGCGATTTTTTCAATTATTTATGAGAGATATGAGAAGTGTCACGCGATAAAATTGAGAAGTTAGCGTTCCAAAAACGGGATTTCTTCATCTTTAATGCCTTTGCTGACTTTTTAATTTTTTTCGGCTTCTTTTTTTGGGAACATTTGGCAGAAAGTGGAAAAAAGGGCTCTTTCAGCGAATGGGTACCAATTTTTTACCTTGTTCACCTTGCTGTTTTAGCTGCTTATTTGCTAAAAACAATAGACAAACTATTTGCCACATTTTCTCGTCATAGAAGGTCGGCTTTTGGAAAGTCGACAATTTCTATATTTTGTCTTGGGAGACCAAGATAAGAAACCTTTAAATGTTATTTTGGTGTTTTTATATCCTCGGAACTACGCTCGAGCATAAAGCTTAGTCTTAGGGTAGGCCAGCATGGGTTAGCTGAGATTCGGTGCATGTCCTGGTTAACCTAGATTTAGTGGTGCACGGTTAACCTACGCTGGCCTACCCTAAGTCTAAGGCTTAGCTATCTTTACTCTAAGCTTTATTTGTGTTGTTTACCTTGGTCCTGGAAGGTAAAATATGGAAATCGTCGACTTCCCAAAAGCCGACCGTCTATGCCGAGAAGGCGTGGAAAATAGATTTTCTATGGTTTTCAGCGAATTAAAAATGCTTCGAAGAAGCTAAAACAAGAGGGAGGACTAAGGTAAATATTGGCATCCATTCGGCAACTGAGCCGAAAAAAATATCAAATTCATGAGTATAAACACGATCATGCTATATTAGTGGTTTAGATAATCATCTAAACCATACCCTAGTCAGCACAATCTATCTCACAGGATCGGCAAGAGCAGGCCTCTCACATGTGCTTATCCTGAGACCAAAAAGCTTGCTAGAAACTTTTTAATTCACAACAAAAGACATCGAAAATGAAATAGTCTCAAAAAATGTTGGCAAACCACGGTCAGACACTTTTTCAGCACATTTTGTTGTAATCCACTTAGCCGAAAGCAATACGACAACACAAAAGCGGACATCCGAGATCATTGATAGCTTTCCATCATTGAGACACCCACATTTCCGGTTTTTTGATAAAAAGAGCAAAAGGAAAGAAACAACTGGGCCGCAGCATATTATTTTTTCTTTAGACAGCAACAATAAAAAAAACAAGAGGGGTGCCTAGGCCAAAAAGCAAGGGAAGATCTGCAAAAAACAACAGCTAACTAAGCTGACTTGTATTCATAGCTGGACGCAGTTCAAACTCTGGGCCGAGTGCCGGCTCCCGTGCCGGCCTCAAGACAATCGGTACTCGGCACCGGCGCCCGATGAAGGCAATTTCCAAAAATTTTATCATCTTTCCACCTTTCTCCCTCTGACCTTATTAGGGAGGGACGGCCTTTTGGACAATTAGAAGCAAAAAAGCATAATCGTCATAAAAAGAGCGTGTTATTTGGCCGCTGTTGGCGCCAGGCTGCTATGTTTTCTATTTTGTTAGAGCTTGCTTTCTCCATCCTTCCTCTCCTGCATCAATTGCTCAATGGATCATGCCTGGGAGGAGAACAAAAAGAATTGGTAAAGGGAATGCGGGCGATGACTCCTTTTGTAAATAAGTGGGGAATTAAGAAAGAAAAGACAATTAATTGTTTTAGGAAGCAGCATTTTAAGAAATCAAATGGTTAAGTGGCAAAAGAAAAGGAAAATGAGTAGTTTGCAAGTGCAACAGATGGGCCAAAACTTTCCTAATTTTTATAGTCTTGGCTGAAAGAAAGTGGGTGTCCCCCTCTAATATAGTTGGATCAACAGATGAATTGATGAAAAAACCTAAGCAGTCTATATAGTTTGTGGAAGTCTATTTAATCTTTGCAATTTTTCTGTTATCTTTTTTATAATACCGTATTCTTTCTAATAGAACCACACCAATCATGTTTTTGGCATTATGTTTTCAACCTACTTTTTGGAGACAACTCCCAAGCAAGTTACCACTCAAATTGTAGCTTATTGTTTTAGCTATAAATTGAGTGGTAACTTGCCTAAGACTTGTTTGGAAAAAGTAGGCCAAAAACATGAATGCCAAAAACACGATTTTGAATTAGAGGGGTGGTTCTATTAGAGAGAATACAACATGGTTCTAAGTGTAGTTTGCACAGCTTATTAGCGATTGGATTTTTTTTTGAGTAAGTGCAACGATAAAAATGTAATTTTTTTTTTTCAAAAATGAGCCTAAGACTCTTTGTGAATAAACGAATAAATCAAAATTTTTATATCATTCGAAAGAAGAAAAATAGCTTTTATTAGCAGATTAAAACCACGAGCTAATGACGACAAGTAAAGACGGCCTAACGCAGATCCCGGCTGGCTTCAAGGCAAAGAATTCAGTAAGGTTTTACCAAACAAAAAAACACACCTTTGATAGCTTTGTTCAAGTCGTTCCAGTGCTCTGGGCCGGCTGCTCTTCTGCTGACATGTTCGAGACCTAAAAAAAGGTTGTATTTATTTCCAAATTTGTTTAATAGTCTATTCTCCAACTTTTAGTCCCTGCATTGATTTCTCTCGAATACTACATACATACTTTTTTTGGCTAATTAAACGTCAATGAAATACAGCAGTCAGTGTTGCCTCAATCCTCCGCTCACTCTACAACAATAATTAAATGCAAAAGGTACCAAGAGTTATGTGTGTGTTCTACTAAAAGCTTTTTTCCCTCCAAAAACACGAGCATACACACCGCTCTAATTGATTGCCTTTTTAGCAAATTATGTTAAGTGTTAATTTTACCAATTGTTGAAAGCAAATTTTTTACAGATTTACAAGCAAAAATTATTAAGTACTTGCACCAATAAGGCCATTTTCACTTTACTGAAATATATCCCTCCCCCAATAGTTTATAGCCCCCCCCCCCAAAAAAAAAAACGGTAGAACACAGTTGGCAAAACTATGTTCGAGATCTTCTCTTTTCCTACTGAGTGGGTCCTCTTTAGAAAGTGGTCCCTTACTTGTCCCTTCCCCTTCCTATACAGCCCTTCCTCCCAATAAAAATTTGGCTGAGTAGCCTTTTTTACAAAGTGGCCCCTTAATTGTCCTTTCCCTCTCTATACAGTCCCTGTTTCCTTTAAAAATGGTCAAAAAATGCTTCTTATATGGTCAATGTACCTGGAAAGCCCAGGGGGTGTATCTTATTTGGAAGGAGGGGAGTATATCTTATTTTGAGGGATTAGGGTACAATCGATTGGGGGGGGGGGTGCTTCATACAGTAGTACTGCCATTTTTTATTTTTGCAATAAAAGACCAATCAATTTAGCTATTTTATTTTTACTTTTGTAACTACTCTCACCCTCATTTGGGGCTAACAAAAAGTGGTGGAAAGAGCGAGAATATGCAGCAGCAGGAAAATGACACTTTGTTTTGTGGGAGCACTTGAAGTATGGGCTCAATTTTAATATAAAATTAGGGAGTTGGTTAGTGCTTCTTTCTTTGCACGCTTCTTCTAAATAATGTGACACTGGCACAAATGTATTCACCCGCTTTCTCGGCAGCCACTAAATATTGCCCAAATTTTAATTAATCCGCGAGGACTGCTGACACATTTCCTGGTGCTGACCAAATCTTGATGCAAGCAATATTTTTGGGATCTTGCCCCCCCCCCCCCCAACCAAGGCGCCAATTAATTTTGGGCAGCAGCTTAGCTTGTTTGCTCTGCAAATGATCCACAACAGCTACTAATAGCCATGGTGCTGGTTAATGAGCACCCCTGAGGGGGTTGCCCCCAACAACCCACAGATTCCCCCTGCCCGATTCCACCGTTTTGGCCAGTAATCTGGCTGGTTACACCCCAAATTAATTGCTTCCTACCCTTGGCAACATAAATTTGATTGCTGTTTTAGGGGAATGGTTGAAACAAACAGCTTTATGAGTGTATAATCTTCAAATTTATACCATCGCAAGTTATTAGGACAGTCTTTTGGGATTTTTCAAAAATAGGGACGCATATATAATCTTTTTTTTACACTTCAAGAAATTCTACTGGTTTTTTAATACAACTAGACTTTATTTTTTTACGTTTTTATTTTTTATCTTAGTCAGGCTTAAAAAAAGTTGAATTTGTTTTGTAAGCACAGGAAAAGTGCTTTTACCACAAATTTTGTGTATTATGATTGTTTAGACGGGATTTTCTCACTAGCCTAAAAAAACAGTTGGTTCATTTGTACAATTTCACAGGTTTTCACAAGATTTTTTTTATCAGCTTCATAGTTCACACAAATTTTCACACAACCGTGATTAACTAGTCAACAAAGAAAAGTTATTATTTGTTATTATTAGGCTGAAAGCAACTCTGGAACAGGCAGCCCAGTGGACTCTAGAACAGAACCCATAGGTTTTCGGATTCGAATTCCTGAGCTTTTTTTGTCTATTGAAAAAAAAAGCCACCCCAGTCGACTCTAGAACAGACTGGGTGCTGTTCTAGAGTTGACTGGGGTGCCTGTTCCATACTTTAGCTTTAGGTTGTATGAAAAGTTCGCGACCCGCCTTAAATTTGGATTTAAAACAGCTTTATTAACGAGTAATTCTTCGAAGAAAACAAAGTAAGTCACCAGTAAAATATCTTTCATAATAATTTAGTGGTAGTAAGTTATAATAATTAGTTTTTTGTCAGAATATTAAAAAAAGACGGTAAAAAGGCCCGAGAAAGACATTGAAAAAAATTGTCACAGTCCCTAATTTGTAGGTAGCTCTTAAGCAAAAAAAAAAAAGAACCCTTAAAGCTTTAACCCAAGGCTGAAAATCAGAACAAAAGAGCAGATCACCCAAGGTCAGTGCGAAATGACAACAGCAAAGGCAGAGAGGAGAACCAGAATTTTTAGCCCAAAGCTTTAGGATTTTATTTTGAATCATAGCTCACAACGCTGAAAATCAAAACAAAAAGGAAGATTACCAAAGGTGATGGCTAGAAAAGGAGAAGAAGAGAACCACAATTTAACTACCGTATTCTCTCTAATTATAGATACCAGAAATGGTTTATGTGGTAGGTGCTACTTTACAAAACTACGTCCAAATTCAATCTGTAAAATGGCTCTTATACGCTTTCATCCCCTCCTAAAACAGCACTTTTTGCTGTGAGAGATAACTAAGAAAAAATCTTTGACTTTAGACAAGCAAAAGACCACTAAATGTGGCGTCTCCTGCCAAATTATTCCAATTAGACCCAGTGAAACATTTTCTTGTTGAATTTCCTAATTCCTTGTTACAGACAAAACTTTCCAATTAAAATACACTCTCCCAAATTTCGACTACAACTTGTGTCTTCAGCCAGCCTTCGGCCTGGTTCAAATTTAGTGCTTGGCTGCTTAGTCATTATTATTGTTGTGCAATAAACGGTGGGACCTGTTCGCATGGCAACCACGAGCAGTAAGTGAGTAAATGAGTGTCTCTCTCATCTTTTTCTCATTACTCCATTCTGCAACCAACAATTAATCCTAGGAAATAAGCCAATCAGTCAACTTTTTTTGTGTTGCTTTACCAAAAAGCCTAAACCAAATGTAGTATGGATAATTAACCGTGGCACCTTTTCCCCAAGCTCATTTGTATGTGCCAAAAAACTGAGAAAAGTGAGTCAGAGGCAACAAATATTTGCGCACATTCCTCTCACTTTTTCTCGCCTTTCAAAAACAACAAGTGGTTAATGAAAAGTTTGGGAGGAAGAGAGTATGTATGCGTAGGAGAATCTGCCCATGGCTCCTATCTAATCCATGGACCGAGAAAATAGCCGTGCTCCTCTTCTCACGTATAATTGTTAATATTAATGGGGCAGAGGAGCAGGAAGCAGCCTCCACCAAAATCTCGGCCTAATTAAGGGTTGGCTGCTCTTTGGGCCTTAATCCCTTCAGGCTGGCTACTAAATCTTTGCTTGGTTGGCTGTTGGGAAGTGGGCTCTTAGAGGAGTGTGCAATTGGGAATTTGAGAGCTGATATTAACGGGGCTTGTAAATGAATTAAAAGAAGAAGGTAGATTGGAGATGATATGTACAGGGATAATGGAGCTATATGGCTTCTACTTAAGAAGTTTCTCACCCTAGAATGACAAAAAGGTAGAGCAAGCCATTTGACAACCTGATGTAAACAGCCTTAGCTTTCTCTTAAAGATTGGTTAGAACACTTGAGTTAGACTTAAAGATACATATGGTGAAATCTTTATGCAATGAAGATTGTTGGTCTCCGCCCTGTTCCAGTGTAATTCACGGATAGCCTCTTTCGCTGAATTGGCACGAGATCTCAACCAACTTAATTCAACCTCGTATATTGGCTGTCTGATCAAAAATAGACTCTCTGTGGCAGGCAAACAACTAGCACATGAGATTCCTTTGTTAAACATTTACTTACAACATATTTGTGATTTGACAAAAAAAACAGCTCTGATGAAGTAATCAAAGTCTAAGCTTGTTTTATCAGACAGCTGCAAATAAAAGCTTGGCAGTTTCACTTTTTAAGTGCTAAGGATTGATGTTAGGATGAACAAAGACAACCAAAACCCATTAGTTTTTGCCAATATTTTACAAACCACCCAATAGTCAACTTCTAGCTCTGGCTATGGGTAATCTTCTCTTCTGATTTTCAGCTTTGAGTTAAACTCTTATATTGACTGTCTGATATATTCTAACCCAAAGCTGAAAATCAGAATCTCAGTGAAAAATATGAAACTCGTTCTCAAAGGCATTTTAATCAATATTGGAATTGTGTCATACACCTCAAAACTTGTTTCTTTGATAAACCAAATGGAAGAATGAAAAATAAGTGAAGAAGGTGGGCTTACCGATCAAGAGAAGCATGTTTCTGCTCCATTTTTGCATCTCTTTGTTGCAAATCTTCTTCTCTGTGGCACACCTAGCATCACATTTATTCATCAACACAAGAGGAGAAGTTGCTCTAGGAGTGGAAGAGCCAGAAGAGGCATTCTCATTGGTTAGTTCACCTCCACCATTCAACACTGACATTCAGCTGAAGAGCCGAAAACACACACACAATGGTTCCTACCGTACACTTTCCTGGTTCAACCAGCCAAAAAGAGAACACTGAATGAGAGCCAAGTAAAGAGGGAGAGCAGACTAGCCCATGTAATAGTAGTAGTTGTTGTGTTGGTGGAAAAGGAGGGAAAGGGAGGGCCTTTAGCCACCACCTCTTATTGGGGTGTGCCGAATAATGCTGGCAGCCATGGAGCCGCCGCCAGTCGCCAGCCAGGCAAGTCTCCATTGGTTTGTTGGCTAGACAGACAGAGGAATGGCGAGGGCAGACTTTTGGCAGCGGCGGCATTGGTGGTGGATGGATACCATTACTTGGGGCTAACCCTCTTACCAATACAACTTCTAGTAGGTAGAAGCAAGGAGAAAAAAGCCCAGAGGAGCAACAAACAAAGTATTGAGTGAGAAGACACCAAATCCACCCATATTCACACAACTCCCTAAATATAGGTATTCAAAGAGGTGTTGGAAGAGCAACTCTATTGGTCCCTAAATGTCTTTTCTGTGCACTTAGCTGATATTAATGCTGCTGCTGGTACCGTTGTTGCTGCTGTCGTTGGGCCTTATTGATAGGCGAGAGTGCTCAAAAAGAGAGAAGGTAATTTAGGCGTTGTTTTATAGAGGCACGAATTGAGAAAAGCTTCTCAAGTCGCTTACTGCTTGTTTCCTGCTTCAAGATGTCTTTTCTCAAAAGTTTCTTCTTTGGGTTATTCAAAGCAACTTTAAATGAGCAAAAACAAAAATGGCAGTCAGGGCAGGAATTCCGCGCGAATCTCGCATGATAGATCTCGTAAAATGGTAGAAACTTTCGCTCATAAACCCCAAATTTTCATTGACTTGTGAAGCAAAAGTTGTGTGATTTCTTTATGCATGTGTCAGGCATTTTTTTATATTCACGGCATCAGGCATCATTTTGCAACCAAAAGTTACATTTTTATCAAACAAAACAGTCGAGTTCTGTGGAACAATGGTAGTTATTCACGTAATGAGTTGTTCAATGTTGGACATTGTGTGGCAGGAGCTAGGCTGGGCAAAGCACTGCCTAAAATAATTTTAGTATATTAAATGCTTACTCTACGTTTACTAGAGCAACAATTTTCAACTGGCTTACTGTGCATCAAGGCTCTGGAGCAATTTGAAAAGTTGTTTTTTAATATAGTACCCTGATATTGGCCTAGATGTGGGGAAGTTTTGCCTTATCCGCGTGGCGACTGGCGGCGGCTCCATGGCTGCCAGCATTATTCGGCACACCCCAATAAGAGGTGGTGGCTAAAGGCCCTCCCTTTCCCTCCTTTTCCACCAACACAACAACTACTACTATTACATGGGCTAGTCTGCTCTCCCTCTTTACTTGGCTCTCATTCAGTGTTCTCTTTTTGGCTGGTTGAACCAGGAAAGTGTACGGTAGGAACCATTGTGTGTGTGTTTTCGGCTCTTCAGCTGAATGTCAGTGTTGAATGGTGGAGGTGAACTAACCAATGAGAATGCCTCTTCTGGCTCTTCCACTCCTAGAGCAACTTCTCCTCTTGTGTTGATGAATAAATGTGATGCTAGGTGTGCCACAGAGAAGAAGATTTGCAACAAAGAGATGCAAAAATGGAGCAGAAACATGCTTCTCTTGATCGGTAAGCCCACCTTCTTCACTTATTTTTCATTCTTCCATTTGGTTTATCAAAGAAACAAGTTTTGAGGTGTATGACACAATTCCAA
>BBSZ01006452.1:0-11628 GCA_000981365.1 Subanguina moxae | reverse complement strand
TTTATCCCCCCCCCCCCCCCCCCACTCCCGCCTGCTCAAAAAAATCCTTCCTTAGAAAGCGGCCTCTTACTTGTCCCTTCCCTATACAGCCCTTCTTCCCTTTAAGAATGGTGAAAATATGCTTCTTATATGGTCAATGTACTTAGAAAACTCAAGTAATTTGGGGGGAGGGTCTTACTTTTTTTTTTTTGGGGGGGGGGGGATATAAACGATTGAGGACGGATATATTACTGTAGTACCGAATTTTTTTAGGATGCTCAATAAAACGCTTTTGTTTTGCTCTCAACCAAAAGTGCATCAAAGGAGATTGTTGTAATGTTTTCGAATTTCGACTCTTCTGCTAATGGATCAATTTTAAGGCAAAAAAATGAGTTCCAAAGAGATAACAAATGTTGAAAATTTACATGGTAAAAGTTTAAGCCAGTTTATAAATGCTAAAGTCAACCCTATATACTATGTACAACGACAACGAATATGAGGATAGCCTCGGTGTACTTACCCACTAATATGGACTCATTTGGACACCAGAAATATGAGTAAAAGCTCTCCTCCCTTCATCCCTCCACGCCTAGGGGCAGCAGAAAACCCGAAGCTAAAAAGACCCAAGCCCCGATCCTCCGTCGCCTGTGTAAGGGGCCGATGGGGGCTTGAGAGTTAGAGATGAGCGCACAGACTTACCTGTGAGATGAATCCGATCAATACTCTCGATCAGGGAATGCATCCAGAGGAACTTTTTGCCCTGGTTCAGTAAGGGAGACGGGTCAATGGCCTTTCAAATTAGTGGCCCCTATGACTCCCTTCCCCTCCCAATTCAGCTCCTATTCTCTTCTCAATTACTATTTGGCCTCTTTCTACCAAAATTATTACTTAAAAATGGTTTTTAAGTACTTTTAGAAAACTTAATTTCTTTTGGGGTAGAGGGGAGGTGCTATATCCTAGTAAAATTTTGGAGGAGGGAGGTATTTCCTGGTAGCGTCCATTTTTCTTTAATCCTTTAAGCTAAGGATCAAAGATTTTGAGCATTAAGTACCACTTACCTATTTAACCATGCCAATGGTGGAAAACGTCTCAGGTAAAAAAAAAGAGTGCAGACTGCTTTTTATTTTTGTTCGCGCTCCTTTCTGCCACTCTTGTGTGGGCCTGGTAATGCCATTTTAATTCAAAACTTTTTTCCTCTTTTTTCAAAAAGGAAAATGAAACACACGAATGACTTCACACACTATTTTTTAAATTTTGACTTTATTCCCAAATATGTGCCTTGTGTTGAAAACTTTTTAGTTGGCCGAAGTCTATGAAAAAAGTATTTTAGACAATAATAAAAAAAATAAACAATTTTTGTTTGTATCTTGTGAGAAACAAGGTAGACAGCGACAAAAGTTCCTATAGCAACAGTTTTTCGAATATGTGGCTTTGTAATTAGTGTGTAGGCATGTAATTTAAAAAAAAAATGATTTTAATATTTTTAAATAACGATTAAGGATTTTAGGAATGAACTTTGGACTTAACTTTGCTCGTAACTTTGATATGGGTCGAAGTGGATATATGATGGCACTACCTTGTTACGATTTTCAACCCCAATGCCTTTTGTTCAGCAACTATTGTCTGCTTCCAGTGAGCTAATAATGAAAAAGGTTACAGGCAACCCTCGTTAATCCGGCATCCTCAATAACTCGGAACCGTGAGCCTAGTCCCAACTAATAAAATTGACCTCGATAACTCAGCACCCTTGATACTGTAAAGCGTTTAAGCAAACTAGAGGGTATCGAACCTAAGAGAAGAATCTAAGTTGGTCAAAAGAAATACTTCGCATTTGAACTGAGCCTAGACTCTAGGCCCTAGAGCAACACTTTGCTCTCGTTGCATTTTGACCCGAAAACATTGTACCTTCACTTGTTGTATCCCCATTTTCTGCTAGAAGAGTAAATATTAGGAGTGAATACATCCATGTAGCAATTTACTCGTCTATACTCTTTGGTGTACACTACCTTTTAGCAATACTCTTACCCTTCCCTTTCCTTGTTTTCATGCTCTTTACTCTACATTTCTCTTTATCCATACTCTGAAAACTTTGCTGATTCTTATGTGCTCGCTCTTTGCGATAAATTCAACCACGTCTTGGCTGCCGATTGAATGAAGAAAAAGAAGTAGAAAACAATAACCGACTTCTTCCGTCTAATATTTGAATTTCCTTTGCTCTTGCTATCGCTTGTTTGTCAATAAAGTTGTTATCGTCGTTATTTGTTTGTAAGAATTGGTGTTGCTCAGATTATGCTTTGAAAATCTCGGTAACTCGGCATTCGAAGCCTGATCCCTTGGGGTATCGGGTTATCGAGGATTGACTGTATCAAAACCTGATTTGAAGCTATAGATACAGGCTATTTTAGCTTCCAATACAGTAATTAATCCTGTTGCCCTTTTTACCCGTCACCGTTTTAGACACTCGGAATTGTAACTCAAGCATACAACTAAACCATAGGTTTAGACTAGGTCAACATAGGTTAGCTGAGACCTGATGTATATTCTGTTTCACCTAGGTTTAGTGGTTCAACGCTAACCTACGCTTGTTTTCCTTTCCTAATCCTAAGGCATAGACTTTCCAAAAACGACCTTCTATGATGAAAAAGGGCGGAAAATATACATTTTTTCACTTTTTAACGTATTTTAATATAAAGAGAATAGAAATAATATAGAAATATAACTAAAATTAAGTCAATCGCAGAAGTATGCATGATGAGTTGTGGCCTGTGCGGTGGCTTTGGAGCAGTGGGCCTTGGAGCAAGTATGACAAATTTTGGAGGTGCTAGCTTTGGCGGTCTCGGACGACCCTTAAAAAATTTCAATTTGGGCAATGGATTGATCAGCAAAGGAATGTTGGGCAGAGGAAGTGGAGATATGGCTATTTACTCACTAATGGGCAGAGCAGGAATGTTACCAGATAGATGACAAGGTATTGTACATGATACTAAAAAGTTTTGAGCTTTTAACAAACCAAATATAGTCCAACCTTTTGTATAATTTTGCGTTTATTTTCAAGACTTCTCTTTGCGAGTTTTTTTAGTGGTTGAGAAAAATAGCTAGTGCTAGAGTAGCTTTTTTTAATTTGCCAGTAAATACTCATTCTCTGCTTTTTGAACATTTGGTATTTAATGAGAGAGTGTAAAATTACACAGGAAAAACAAAGATCTTAAGCATAATTTCCCTTACTTATCATTACTGTTTCTCCCTACCGCATAAACTACCGCATAAAGAAGCTCTGGTATGCATGCTATTTTCATGCATCCAGAGCTATTCTCGAGTGATTTATGTCTCAGGTATATTTATGTGCCCAACTCAACTCCAAGCCCCCGAGCCACCGTAAGGGGGCTTGAGAGATAGAGATGAGCGCACAGACTTACCTGAATCCGAGCAATACTCTCGATCAGGGAATGCATCCAGAGGAACTTTTTGCCCTGGTCAAGTAGGGAGAAACAGTAATGATATATCCTAGTAGCTTCTTTCTGGGTGGGGTATATCCTAGTAGCGTTGAAATACCTCTAAGTCCGAACCCTAGCGCTTAATACTACGGTTTTGAAATCCAGTCTTCCATTAATAAAATTGAGGTGTGGACTAAAGCCAAAAATTAGTGGTTGGGGGGGGGTATAGCCAAGTAGCTCTGAGGATTAATGGGAGGGGGGTTACGTTCTAGTAGATCTGAGGATTGGGAGGGGTATAATCAAGTAGGCCTGACGATTGGGGGAGGGGGGTTATTTCCTAGTAGCGTCAACAATTCTACGCCCTTAAAAAAACGATCTTTTGTGTTCAACTACAATTTTCCCACGATTTTTATTACAGTAAATTAAATAAACTAGACTAAATAACTTGAGAAATAACATATAGTATTTAAAAAATACTGCTTTTATTTACTTTTTGATTAATAAATACCACAAATGTTGGGACGGCTTTACACATAATATATAAATTTGTCAATTGTCCAATCGACAAGAAATATTTTAGTCAAGTTAAAAGCTTGCACTCAAACCTTTGCCTTGTTTCAGATAAGAGAGCAATGTCTGCAGTGTTAAAACCTGCAAATTACTTGTCTTTGGCAGAAAATATTATTTCCTTAATGAATCACTCTATAACCATTGTTCTATTCTCACGACTTTTATATTTCGGAGTTTTCCGTAAAAACAGGCTTGTAAGCGCCGAGTTTTCGGAATCAATGCTTTTTTACATGACGAGTCAGGTGTTAATTAGTACCTCTACTCTTCCCTACCATTTTTATATGGTAGTTAACCCGAATCCAGGTTGGTTTTGAAAAAATCCTATTGTGGGTGCCATTTGTGGAGATTAAAATAATTTTATTAAAAGAGCATGCGCGGACGACACCCGGGTCGCCTCACGTTCAACTCGCCGCGGTTCCCAAATTATTTATTAGCTGTGAATCACTAAACTTGAGTGAAACAGGGCATGCAGTGATTATCGGCTAACCTATGCTGGCCTACTTTAAGCTTAGGTTTAGTTGTATGTCCAAGTGTAGTTTCCCAGGTCAAAAAATACCAATCACAAGGTTGTCTACCTTTTTATACCAAGGCAAATCATAGATGTTTTCGATTGACCTAGCCTAAGCCAATATCAAAGCCACTTTTGATTTAGCGTGATAGAAATGCTTAGATAGGTGGCGGGTAAAAAGAGCAACGCAAAAAGAGCAATAGGATTAATTACCGTATTGGAAGCCTTTATAGCTAAATGTGAGGGTGAAGGCCAGTCTGAGAGCGCCTATTGATGTGCACAGTGTGCAGAAGGGCCCGCAGCCTCACATTCCGCTACGAAATTGAGTTTGAAGCTTATTGCTCTTTTTACCTAACTCCCTTCGATGCGTTAATTTAAGAAAGGCTAAAAGATAATTTTCTCATCCCGATTTCCTTTTAAAAATGTTTGCACCCCTCCAGAAGGTTTACTTACCCCCCATCTTATTTACCTACCCTCCACCTGGTCTACCTTCACCTATGTGCTTTAAAACATCTTTTATGTATCTTTGAGCGTTGAAAATAATAAAAAGCACGTTTTGATTTAAAGTATTCAAATACCCAAGTTATCTCATTTTATATTAAAAAACAATTTTTCAGAAAAAACTTTTAAATCAGCATACACTATATTCTATTTGGGCATTTTCGACAGTAATTTTGTAATTATGATTTCTATTCCTATCATGTGTCTAACACTGGATAGAATTTTTTTGATTAAGTTTTCTACCCAATTTACACAAAGGAAAAGAAAATTACTTATTGTTAACACTTTTTTATTTATGATACTAGTTTTTACTGGACTTACTTTAAGCTGTTTTGCCGAACTGCCTCTTCAAATAGATAAAAGTACGTTGCGCTTTCTTGTTATGGCTTTTTATTCAATTTTTTTTTATTAAGTGAACAATTTTGACGATTTTGATTCTTTGATGCTAAAGTATGAACTCTTGCCATATCTTGTTGTAAAACTTTTGGTAGGCACTACTAATGCTGTGCTCGCCCTCTGTTTTTATGTTTTACTTAAAAAGGGAGTCGTGAAGAATGTAGTAAGCACTACGGTTGTCCACGTGTGACTGACTGATTTCGGACACATCTAATCATGTGATAGTTCTTTTTCTAAGCAGCACATTTTTTTAAATTGGATATTAGGTGGGTCAATGACAATCGTGATGGTGGGCTAAATGTTGAGTTGAGCTCAAAAACATTTTCGAATAAAAATCTTTGATTTTGACGCGTGTGTGTGTAAATTCGTCGGGTACACGTCGAAACCAAAAATCAACACTTATGTCCTTTAGCTTCGCCCTCCTCTTTTTTTTTGCATTGGTGCCTCCTGTTGTTTTATTCCCTCATATTCATTTTTAACACGCTAAAAACGATAAGAAAGCTATTTCCGACCCCTTTCGTGATAAAAAGCCAGTTTTTGAGAAGTCGAAAACTTTCCACTAAATGATATTTTCAGACTCAAGGGTACTACACTCAGGCATACAACTAAGCCTTAGACTTAGTGTATGCAAGCGTAGGTTAGCCGAGACTTAGCGTATACCATGTTATACCCACGTTTAGTGGTTTACGGCTAACCTACGCTTGCATACACTAAGTCTAAGGCTTAGTTGTATGCCTAAGTGTATTTCCTGGGGTCTGAAAAAAAATAATTGTCGACTTTCCAAAAAATGGCTTTCTATGACAAAAAGGGTCAATAAATAGCTTACTTGTCGTTTTTAGCGTGTTAAGAATGCTTCGGATGGCCTAAAACAATAAGGAAGAGCGAGGCAAAAAAAGAGGGGCGAGGGGGTTGCTAACCGACACAAGTGCTCAAAAATTTTTATTCTGAGACCTTTGTGAGCTCAGCTTAATGCTTGACCCACCATTTTGTAGCACATATCATCTAATAAAAAATAGTTTTTAATGACTAAAAGACACAACAGCATTAGAGATAAAATGTAAAAAGTGTCCGAAATGAGTGAGTTGCACGTGGACAAGCCTAGTAAGGAGAAAGTTTTGCGTTAAATCTATTATTTTTTCTTTCTAGAAAAATAGAGTGGTGAAGTCTACTTTAGTTGTTGGATTTTGCTTTAATATTGTGCCTACATATGTAAATTTTATTTCTATTCTAGTAAGTTGCATTTTAAACATAGTAAAAATGACTCTACTGGGTTATATCCATCTAAAAACGTGAAAAAAGCTATTTTTTCGCTGTTTCTCGTCACATATTTTGCCTTGGGGGACCAAGGTAAGCAACCCTATATAAATGGTATCTTCTGACCCCAGGCATACAACTAAGACATAGGCGTAGGGTAGGCCAGCGTAGTGTTAGTGGTAAACCACTAAACAGGTGAAACAGGGTATACGCCGAGTCTCGCCTTACCTACACTGGCATACCCCAAGCTTAAGGCTAGATTGTATGCCTACGTGTAGTACCTACAATTAAAATTTTGGCAAACTTGAATTAAAACCAACAAAAATATTTTTCAAACTTATCAGCTTTAGTTCATGCCTGAAATGATGGACAACAAGTATTTGAACCAATATGTAGAAATGTTTTGCACATTTGATTGTGCTTGCTGCGGAATTATTTACACTATCTTATTTATAAAAAAAAACGACAATCAACCGACTAATGTGTTTACAATGACTGTTAGTTTTCATAATGCATAGCTTGACAAAGGGTACAACCAACCTGTGGAAGAAAATGGACAACATCCAACTCGTCCTGGGTGCCAAATTATTTGTTAGCCGTAAATCACTAAAACTAGGTCAAATAATGGATCTCGGCTTACATATGCTGTCCTGTCTTAAACCTTAGACTTAGAGTAGGCCAAGCCTAAGACTTAGGATAGGCCAGCGTTAACCGAGACTTAGCGTGTACTATGTTATACCTAGGTTTAGTGGTTCTCGGCTAACCTACGCTTGCCTATCCTAAGTTTAGTTGTATGCCCGGATGTAGTTTCCAGGGTCTAAAAATATCAATTACAAGTCTGTCTCTACTTTAGAGGCGGGGGTATATCCTAGTAGCGTCAAATTCTTTGTTTATTTTTACTTTGTTAGGCCATGGTCTGCAAAAAACAATAATTTACGTGGTGATAAAAAGTTTAAACAAGCTTTAAATTTTTTACATAATTATTAACAACATACAATACAGGTCAACAAATTATTTGGACAAAAAAGATGGAGAAAGCACACTAGCCATAAGGTATGTATCTGTGAGTACCGCAGGAGAGGCCACACTTGGAGACAAAATTGAGCCACCTTAAATTACCTCGAGATTAATTTAAAAACTGACTCTTTTATTAGCTTTTGTCACCCACGAGAGACCTAGACAGACTATGGCAAAGAGCATTATATCATTGTTTACTAATGTCACTATCATTGCTCGCAATACACTTGAGACCATTATTTATGATGTTTTAATATTGGGAAAGCATTTTTCGCAAAAAAAAGACCAAAAACCCATTTTTGAACTGGTCCCATAATGTATACTTTAGCCATATCTTTTGAAACAGATCTTATTTAGAAATTTTACCTAACACCATAGGAGATAAGACATCAGGACAAAGCACCTTAAAGACTGCAGCTAATTTTTTAAAAACTTATAAAAAAATTGAACATACTAAGGGACTTAAAATAAGTGGTGAAAGTACCTGAAAGAGTAGGTTAATGATACCAACATGAGATTCTGGGGTTTCTTTCACAAATACAAAATTAACTTTGCCGCTTTTTTCCTTAAAGAAAACGGGTGAGTCAGAAAAACTGCACTATTTTTCAAGAGCTTTAATTTAAATTTTTAAAGTGAAAATTTGATGCTTTCTGTTATTTGTTCTTGTATTTTTGTGAAAAGTGGTTTGTTTTCTAATGATCTGTTTGTTTTTCAGCATGAAGCAAGATCTGAGGCCAGCTTTCATCAACTTGAAGCAGCAAGAAAAAGGAATTGGCGACATCGCGAAGCTTTTCATGGTCGATCGCCAACTCAATGTGGTCAATGCTCGAAGACCGAGTGTGCAGCAAACCTCACCGAAATCTGGAATCTCTTGCAATAGGACAAGTTCGATCTGGAGACCATCAACGAGATCGTGGGCAAATTTTTGCCTGCATTACGTTCGAGGAAAATCACCCCTGTAATGAATATTATGCTTTTATCTTATGTGTTGTCGACGAAGATCTGTTGTTAGAGACCGGATTCGTATTCCAAAAAGTTTGATCCACCGCATTTTTTACCTCAATTTTTAACATCCTTTGCCAATTTTGGCGTCGGTCTCTTTAAGGCAAAAAATCGTAAGAATTCTGAATTTGTCGGTCGTTCTTAGACAACTCAACAATTTCGGTTATGGTTATATATTCCACCAGCATATATTCCGCCACATGCATTTCGCAGCATTTTTTTAACCTACTCTCGGTTTCGTTCCTCTTTTTGTGTAAAATTAGCTGTTGAATTTATTATATTGCTACAAATTCGAAATTCATGGCAAATGATTACCTACTTTTTATTGGGCTGCGTTATATATGTGGCGGAATATATGCTGGCGGAATATATAACCATAACCACAATTTCATCTTTAAAAAATCCGACTCTCGATTTAACCCTCGATTTTAACTCTCGATTTAGTCCGTCAAATTGAGAATTGGCTTTTTAAAAAGGTGAAATTGTTGAACTGTGTATAAACGACTGGCATATTCAGAATCATTACGATTTTTTGCCTTAGAGATGTCAACTTCAAAATTAGCAAAAAATGTTAAAAATTAAGGTAAAAAAATGGTCAGACTCAGCGGTGGATCGAACTTTTTGGCATAAGAATCCAGTCTTTAGTTATCGTGTTTAATAAATATTGTGGTGTGTGTGAAGGACCAGAAATCGACCAAAAATTGTTGTCAATTTTGCGGGTGGGGTGCTTACGCAATTTTTTTTATGGTGCGATTTTTTGACTCACGCCGTAGACTTGAGAAGGGTGCCCGTACCAAAGTTGCTTCTATATATATTGCACACAAAAAATTGTTAATTTGGTAAAGCCAGTGAAAACTTACATATGGATTAAGGACATTTGGAGAGAGCACATAAGGAGTTAACTAAAACAGTAAACACTTGATGTTAGAATAAGAGAGGCTACAGAAATACGTACAATAAATGGAGCCATGACTAATGGACTAAGGACATATGGCGAAAGCAAGTAGGGACTTAAAATGAAGGGCATTCCAACAGCTTAATTTATTGTCTTATGTTCAAACTTGTAGATTTTCAGCCTTGCCCTAGTCTTATTTTTAACTTAGGCTCGGCTTTTGGGGTAAGGCTAGACTAGAACATATAGCGAAAAGCCTAAGCCTGAGATAAGACTAGGACTAAAAGCTAAAGCTAACTCAATTCTGAGTTAAAATCCTGAGTCTAAAGCTGAAGCTTAGGCAAAAGAGTTGGAGCTAAGGCTATAGCTAAAGTTTTATGACTATTAGCCCGTAGGCATATCAAGTATCAGCGCATACAAATTGCTTTGAAAGGTATACCAAAGGTATATTGAATGGTAAAAATAAAATATAAAAAAGTTGCTTTAGGTAAGGTTTAGTATAAAAATATTTACCTGGGGATAGCACCTAAATTGGGTGATCTTTTGAGAATTATTAAAAAGAAAATTTATTAACATAAGGAGAAAGAACAGCTGGATTGAGTATCAATGGTGAGAATACCTAAAAGTGTTGGCAGTTTTTATTTATGTATTCAATTTAATTTACTCATGGAAAGAAAGCTTGGAGTCAGTGTACGTATTATCGAATATAACCCCCCTCTATGCTAAAGGACTCCTGCCCAATGTGAAAAACCAACTCGCCCCAAATCCAACTAGTCTTGTTTTGGATTCGAATGCACATACAGGGAAACACTTCATTTGGTCGTGCTAACATTCTGAACGGGAGATTGGGATGGGGAAATTATCTTTTAGCCTTTCTAAAATTACCCCTTCTAAACATTTCAAACACTAAAACTGATAAAAAGAATTACCGTATAACCTCTGTCAATCCTCCCCCCTCTCTCATCACGACGGTCGGTGGTTAACAATTTTTTACGGCTCAACTACCCGACAATTGAGTACTGACACCATACTTAAAAATGTAGCTGAGATTCAGGGCTATATTTTTGGGCACGGTGTCAGTACCCAATTGTCAGGTCGTAGAGCCATAAAAAATCGTTGACCACCGACCGTTGTGACGAGAGAGGGGGGAGTATAAATAGAAGTTATACGGTATGTTTTGCCTTTAGGGACCAAAGTAGAGACAGCCTTGTAATTGGTATTTTTAGACCCTGGAAACTACATCTGGGCATACAACTAAACTTAGGATAGGCAAGCGTAGGTTAGCCGAGAACCACTAAACCTAGGTATAACATAGTACACGCTAAGTCTCGGTTAACGCTGGCCTATCCTAAGTCTTAGGCTTGGCCTACTCTAAGTCTAAGGTTTAAGACAGGACAGCATATGTAAGCCGAGATCCAGCCTAAACCCTATTTGACCTAGTTTTAATGGTTCACGGCTAACAAATAATTTGACTTAGGTTTAGCCGGGAGGATTTGAGGAGGGCGAGTTGGCAAGTAACCAGCAACCAGCGTTGCTAAAGATTAAAAAAATACCGATGGCGACAGCACCACAGGACCTAGCACAACCAGACCGAATGTTGGTGAAAACATAAAAGGAGCCAATACCACTGGTTTGAGCACTGAAGGTTCTGGAAAGGCTACAATTACAATCAAAGCTTAAATTTATTACAGTCAAACCTCGATATAACGAACCCCTGGGGACCAGCCAAAATGTTCGTTATATCGAGGGTATTTAAACCAAAACTAGTTGTAGGGTTCGTTATATCGAGGTTTTTCAATATTTTGCCAAAATATTTAACCAAAAACATTTTTATGAGTGCATCATTAACAACGCAATCCTTGCTCTTCTTGCCCCAATGCATTTTTCAGCTTCAGATACATAGATTCATGTAAAAATAAGAGCAAAAATAAAAAAATAATAACCTTTCGTTGTTATCGTTCTGTTAGGTGGTAGTTGCCAAAATATACCAATCTCATCTGCGTTAAAAATGTCATCTGGACCCGTATTCAAAACACGATAATTACCCGATAAAAAATAATTACCCGGGTAAAAAA
>BBSZ01006451.1:0-14179 GCA_000981365.1 Subanguina moxae | reverse complement strand
CAGGGGCTCGACCCTGATGCCGGCATCAGGGTGAAACAAAAATTCCAGCACACTCAGCTGACAAAAAGTCGACAGCGGAGTGTGCTTGAATGCGAAGAATATATACAAATCTAACAAGTTCAAAATGGTGGGTTTAAGAAGAAACAGCAATGGTTAGAGAAGGCTTTTCTCTTTTGGAAATGTTTTGTTGATATTATTAGGGTTGTCGAGCGCTCGACTCGGAACTCGAAACTCGAAAATTTTCGAGTTTTCGAGTTTTTTTCAACTCGACTCGACAACCCTAATTATAATGATTGCTATTGAAAATTGTACTAAAAGTTGTGACCAAAAATTAAAATAAGATTCGGAAATGTTTTGACTAAATAAGTTATTTACCTGGTCCATATATGGCATCTTTGGCTGCGGTTGCACGGGGCTCCACTTCATAAGCCTGCAGGGATAAATATTATTTTAATCTATTATAAACTTTTATAGTTAACTGTAAAAAGTGCTAATGTAAACAGTTTAGTCAATCATTCTCCACAGTTGATTCATAAGCAGTAAAAAGACCTGTTTGTTCTTTAGTATGCTTCTAGTAGGTGTCATGCTCACATCTGGTATCTCCCCTCCTCTTGAGTGGGAAGCTGCTGTCCGACCACTGTCATGATAGTTGACATAGCCATAGTCCACAGGCAACATAGCAGATGTTTTGTGCGAATCAAAGGCCATGGAAGACATATCAGGGGTCATGAGTCTAGCTGCCAGAGCACCTAAAGCAACCATTATAACCTTATAATTTATAAAGTGAACATTTTTGTTCAAATACACCAAATCTTCTATTAATCGGGTATGCCTGCTCATATTTCAATGCTTCATGAGAGTTTCCTGCTTATTTTTCGACATTGCAGAGCCGAAAAAGTCGACAAAAACTTTGCTGATTTTTCAAAAATTAGCAAAATTTGTTAGAGAAAATGAGTGTTTAAAAGATTTCACCGTGCGAAAGTTATTCGTGTTCCCCTATTCAATCTTGTAGTGATGGGCTCAGAAGACAACGAAAGAACATGTTTTCACTTGTTTAGGCTTTTGTGCACGATGGAAGACTTGGACTTTAGCTGGGAGAGAATTTTCGGAGCGGATTCTGTCCTTTTGAGAGTTCCTCGCTTGCTCCAAGACGAACCACTTTTCACCCGTAAAGAGTATTTGACGGTGTCGACCAGCGGCGAATCGACGGAGAAGAGCTTGGCTTCGGACGAGTCACTTGTTCTTAGCTTCGTCATTCAGAGCTGGTCATTAGGTGATTTTCTTTGATTTCAGATCCATGACCGTTCTTTGATGGAACGCCAAGAAATTTTGAGCTTTTTGGCGAGTTTCCGGCCTTTATTATTATTATTGATTATATCTTGACAATTAAGCCACTGTTTGTAATTCCGTATTCAGATTGAGATTCCTAAAATCCTATTGCCTATCAAACCTTATGAAAAAAAATTTTAAATATTGCTTTTTAAAAAATTAATTTGCCCACCGTTTAAGTCCATCTCATCTCTAGTGCTGTACATGTGCTCGTTGGACTGTGACCTGGCCCTAGCTCTTCTGCCATCCACATCCTTGAAGGCAGTACCTAATCGTCGAGTGACTGGCCGGAACCGAGAAAACAGTCCACCCTCTTTGGGTGAGTCAGGAGGAACGAGGGCAGTAGTCAGAGCAGCTGCAGTGCCGGGGGTGTACCCCTCTCCATTGCCTGGGGTGGTGGCCCGTTCGTCTGTGTAGATGTAGGAGCGTCTGTAGGTGGAGGCACTTCCACCTGTGTCCACTTCGTATTTAGACTTGTAAGTGCTGGGGATATAGGCAGAAGAGGGTCTGTCACTGCTGTTGTGGTACTCACCTCCTTTCCGATAACCATAGCTGCAATTATACGGTGATGTTAAAGAGATTTTAGTAAGTTGTGGAACTTTTTGTGGTGCTTATACAGTTCAAAAAAGGAGCCTTTTGCATTTTATTGTTATGGTGACATTCATGGCAATTCGACTCATAGTGTTATAGCAGCTCGGTCGAAGTATAATCGCAACTAGCCTAAGTTTTAGTTCAATTGCGGTGTGGTCGTACTAGGATTTCATTAATTGCAATATTACCACACTTCGATAGTACTACTGGGTTGAGTAATATTTAACAATCGTTTTTTGGCACACATTGAACTGCTCGGCTAGCATTCTGGTAGTCAGACTTCATCATCTTCTACGGCTTGCACAAGGGCCTGGTCGTCAAAATCTGAAGGGTGGCCTCTTCCTTTATCATCTTCAAGACTTGTGTCACCGGAGTTAACCTTTTGGAACCACTTCCCAACTTGACTTTGCCCAATTGTTGCTTCACGAAAAAGTTCATTGGGATCGCGAAATGACTGGGCTGCGATCCATCCTTTCTTGAAGTGATAAAGCATGATATGACGAATATGAGTGTGATTATCGATACGCATTTTTAATCAACTAAACAGTGAGGAATATTAATATGAAAAAATCGAAACAAAACGCCAATAATATGGAAATAAGCGCGTGCAAATAAAATGATCGTTAATTATTACTCAACCGAATACAATTTCACTTCTAAGTGCGGAGCAGTCTAGTACGTCTGAGCTAATATCTCACTACGAATCGAATTCCCGTGTTTATAGAGACTATATTTGAGTGCAATGGGGAGTGGCCAGTTCGCCACACTTTTTGAAACTGAAATTTTGTATAAATATAATCTTTGTAACTTTGAATTTTCATTTTTACACCAACCACAGCCATGCTAAATGATCTGCGGACCAAACTAACCAAGTGGATGTCCACTTCAATCCCGCATAAAACTTTAATAATTTTTTAAATAGAGTCAGAAATTTACTTCGAAGAGTTGTAATTAGCAGCTCGTTCGGCTCGAGTTCTATACACTTCAAAGCGATGGGGTTCATTGGTCCAGCCCTAAAAACACACACATAATTTTTTTTTGTCAAAAGATGATTTACCTGATTGGCTATGGCAGAAGTAGGATAGAAAGCGTTGTAGACTTCGTCCTCATACCTGCTGACGTTGGAAATAAGAGGGCCTCCAAAAGAGCCCACCACATCACTGGCCAGTCCTCCATAACCCCCATATCGCTCATAAGCTCCAGCTGAGAAGGGTGATAGACAGCGCTCTTCCACAATATCTCTGTTTGGAGTCATTTCCTGGAAGGACTTTCTCCGATCTACGTAGTTCTACAACATGCAACTCAAATTAAACTGAGTATTTAGATGGTGCTACCTGTCTGGTATAGTTGGGCTCATACTGTTGCTGTTGTTGTTTGCGCTCGTCCAAGTAGCTAGGTCGATGGTAACCCAAGGCTGGAGATGCATTACTGTCGCTAGTATTGACTTCTATCTCTGCAAATAATAATTTTTTAGGCATTTTTGTAGCACAAAAAGATGAAAAAGATTGAATGAATGAAGATAATGAACGCTGAGAAAGTTGTGTTGAAAAATAAGAACAAAAGAGAATCGTATTTGTTACCAGGGCCATTTTTTTCTTCTCAAATTGCCAAAATATCTTTTCATTTTTGATCTCTTGCTAAAAATTATAGACTGTAACGTAAGTTCTGTTGGTTTTGATCCGAACACATCCGAACATCTCGGCTGGCATTGGAAACTAATCCATTATATTAGTTGACTAATAATTATCCGACATTTTTTCAATTGCCTTTTTCATAGCTGTTTTCATGACTTATATAGGCCTATGACCTATAAATAAAAAGATCTCTTCTTTCTCTTTCCAGCGAGCGCTTAACTGTTTATTTGCGATGAAAGGAAATAGTGTGAGGACTACAAAATATGAATGCGGCTTTAGGGGGTTTGAAAGTGATTAATATTGTGATAATTTACCAATTTTTAATCAAAAGATGCTCTTCTTCTGCATTAATATATGCCTGCCATCTATATATGATGAAAAAAAAAATCTCTCTGAAAGCTTGTCAATCCGCCTAGAAAAGAATAGAGTGTTTTGAAGGCAATGCAGCCCTACACTACATCCACAACTTGTTCAAAATGAGCAAACATTTCTGCCTGCAGACTTTTGGAAATCGACCTGTTGACGTGGAAATCAATTGCAGCTTCATCTGGTGAGTATGGGAGATGTTTCAAGAGTTCCCATCAATAGCTCAGCTGATCTCAACCACTTCAAACCACTCTCAAACTTTCTTTTGTCCGTTTGTCACCTCTCCCTAGGTTTTGGTCATATCCCGGAATGAATCAGCTGCCGACCATCCTTTCTCAAAGTGGCTGAGAATAATATAGCGAATTTTGATGTGATAAGGTTTCCTCATGGCCAGGGATAAACAAATTGATCAACTAATCATGAATAATGATGAAATAAAGAGCCCTATACTGTTATGCTAAACTCTGGAATATCTATGACTTTCAAACCCCCAAAAGCCGTGTTCATATTTTGTAGTCTGCACACTACTCTTTCATCACAAATAAACAGTTAATCACTTATTGAAAAGAGGAAGAAGAGATCTTTTCGTTGGTAGTTCAGAAGCCTATATAAGCCATGAAAACACCTATGAAAAAGGTAGTTGAAAAAACGGTGGATAATTATTAGTCAAGCCAATAGTCAATTTACATAAAAACTGATAGTGTTTGCTTTTCTATGCAAAAAACCACTTGGTTAAGTTTTTTGGACTAGCCAGTATCTGCTACGCTGTCAAAAACCCGTTTTAATGCCTTTTTCAATCATTTGAAAATTAAAATGCAATCATAAAATAAATGGCTCTATATGTGTTCGAGCTCAATATGTGTTTACGTCCAAAAAAATATGTCTTGGTCTCCCCTGCTGTCTTTTATATGCTGGATGTTCGGCGGCGTTGAAAGAGGTTAAGGGGAGAGGTTTTGCTATGAGAGTTGATCGCCGCCGAAAGAATGATATCTATCCACAAATTCGTGCCCGCATCCTCCCTGGAACACTGATTATTTCTGATGAGTATCCAACCTACATTCGTCTGCGAAGTCATCTACCTGAGTATACGCATCTGATGATTCGACACAAAAAAAACACAAAAAGAAGAACTCTTGAAGCACAAGATCAAGAGGTACAGAGGGACATCAGAGGGTCATTTGCAAGGATATATATCAGAAGCAATTTTCCGAATGAACACAAATTCCACGCGAAAGAATGTATTTGACCATTTGATTGATGCCATGGTGTTTGAATAGTACAAATGTGTGTATTTAAAAGTTTTTGAAGATATTTTAAGAAAAAAAAAACAACAGGGTGGACCAAGGCATATTTTTTTGGATGTACCCTCGAACACATATAGAGCCAAATAAATTTTTAGTCAATTTTTTTCGAGAAATAGTCTTCCAATCATTTTTTGCCTTTATCTTGCAATTCACGTATTTCCTCTAATAAAAAGACTATAAATAAAATTTATAAAACTTATGAAAAAGCAGTTTGAACGCACTTTTGGTAGGCTACCGCTGAATTTTCGCTTCCATTTTGTTAAGCTTGCTCTTTTAAAAACTCACTTGTATCAGCAACATGAGAGCCTGCTCTTGATGCCACAGTACCACCCAAACTAGATTTTCTACGCATTATAGCTGCTTCTATGGGTGACACTTTAGTGGGGGAAGGAGGCTGTTGTTGCGCCGATTCCTGCTGGTTCTGCGCAAGTCTAAATAAAGCTTGAATAAGTTTATGAAAAAAGATTAAAGACACAAATTGGAGTTAATCAACAAAAACTAAACCAGGCAAAAGAATAGAGTAAAACAAAAGTCGAAAATAAAGCTTGTGCAAAGTATCCACCGTATCCAAGCCTGGCGCACCTCTTCACCCAAAGCTATGGTTTTGTTACTGGCTCGGCGTTCTTGGTTCTTTCTGCGGATGTAGGCGCCGGCAGTATCCCACTTCTCCATACCCCTTTCTGGTTGCTCATGATTGGAAAAGGAAGAAATAGCTGCCGGCTGGCTACTAAAATTGAAATTGACAAATGCAAAAAGCTGCGCCCAACATAAAAATAAATAAAATAGAAAGCTTCAACAAACTTTTTGTCGGAAGCAAATTAAAATAAAGCATTCCAAATGTTAAACAATATACCGTATTCTCTCTAATAGAACCACACCCCTCTAATTTAAAATCGTGTTTTTGGCATTGTGTTTTTGGCCTACTTTTTCCAAACAAGTCTTAGGCAAGTTACCACCCAATTTATAGCTAAAACAATAAGCTACAATTTGAGTGGTAACTTGCCTGAGAGTTGTCTCCAAAAAGTAGGTTGAGAACACAATGCCAAAAACACGATTTTAAATTAGGGGGTGTGGTTCTATTAGACAGAACTGAAAGCATGCTTTGTGGTAGAATTTACGGTGCCTTACACAGGCTTCACAGTGACGCCGAAAAGTGTAACTGCGGTGTCAAATCGATTTGAATATTTCGTCGCAGTCTTTTTTTTTTGACTGTTTCACTTTTTTACAGTACTTACTAAGACTTGGGATTAGGGTAGGCCAGCGTAGGTTACCCACGAACCACTAAACTTAGGTGAAACAGGGTATACCGTATTTTCTCTAATAAGGCCCACCCCTTGATTCAAAATCGTTTTCTTGGCATTTTGTCTTCTACACATCTTTTGCAAATGATTCTCTAATATACCACCCGAATTGTAGCTAAAATAATAAGTTAAAATTTAGTTAGTAAATTGCCTGAGAGTCATCTGCAAAAAGTGAGTCAAAAACAGAATGCCAGAAACACGATTTTAAATCAAGGGGTGGAGCTTTATTAGAGAAAATACGGTATATTAACTTTTCAGTTATTGGGTTTGCAACTGATAAATATGCCGTAAATCCTCTTTTTGTCCACTCATGTCAAAGGGTCAAAGGCATCCTTAAATATAACATGTTTTGTTTTTTAACGCCCTGTTAGAGCATAAGTTACCGTATTTACTCTATTAAGCGGGCACCCTAGCTAATGAATTTGCAGCTCTTCCTGAGTCGTTTGAGATCTATCTCATTGTGTTTCCCAATAAAATTTGAATTATGATACGAGAAAAGGCCGAAAATTAAGCGGGTACCCTCTAATGAGCGCGCACCCTCTAATAAATCCTGTTGTATTTTGGTGTGCACTGAATAAACTCCCCTAAATCCCATTTTGATTTGTCTGCTAAAAAGAGCGCGCTCTAATGAGCGTGCACCCTCTAATAAGCGGACCCCCTAGCAAAGGGTCGAAAAATAAGCGGGCATGCCCGCTTAATGGAGTAAATACGGCATATTGAGACATATGGATCTTGTTGCAATGAACAGAGTTTTCAAAGCAATTTTATTATAACACATTTCAGATGCATTGAAATAGTGTTTGGTTTCATAGGAACACCTATTGATGGCCTCAGTGCCCTTAGTCTCATTTACAACGGCCTCCGTGTTGGTGGAAATAATTGGCCTCTTTCTTCTTGTGTGTCATAGTCGCGGACTCCGTGCCCCTGAGTGTCGTCCCCGCAGCCTCCGTCTTATTTGTCCTTTTACAAAATCGTAAAACCAAGTTCCTTACAAAAATTGGACATCTATGAACTAAAACAAAAATTTCGACGATTCACTACAAAAACATGCGTAACATATAAAGAAAACTAACTTAAATTCATTCATATACGACTTTAGCTTTCTTGACGTGCTTGCTTCACCTCCTTCGGCATCCGACAGTTCGATTATATCTTCATTGAACATCTATGAACTAAAACAAAAATTTATTCAGCACAATTTTAAAGAAAGAAATACGCTAAACCGTAGACAAATGAAAATTAGAATAAATGTTTCAAAAAAAAAAGTAAATTTTGGGGGTGAGTTATTAGAGACGGGTGAGTTATTAGAAGAAATACGGTATTTGGATTGGATCTCGAATAACCTATACTGGCATACCCTAAGCGTTAGGTTAGTTGTATGCCCATAATTTAGTTTTTAAGTGTAAAGCTCCCTGATTTATGATTTTATTAAACCAAATATGGAAATTGTCGACTTTTCAAAAACCGACCTTCGATTACAAAAAGTTGCAAAAAATAATAATTTTTTAGTCGTTTTTAGCGTATTAGAAATGCTTGGGAGGGACTAAAACAACAGGGAAAATCAAGGCAAAAAGGCAACCACTTGTCGTATAGGAAACCTTTTTATTTCACACCAATAAACTAACTTTTTAGAATCATCACTGGCCACACTTTTGGGCACATTGGGAGAAGTGGGTGTGGCTGATTGATGCACTGCTATGGGTCTTTTGGCCGCAGTTGTGCTTCCCTTCTCAGCGCTCAATCTAGCCCCCCACTTCCTGGCTGACGAGGAAGAGGAGCTATGTGGAGTAGATGCCTGTGGCATCACCTGCACTATAGGTGCTTCTTTTCTGATACCATCTGAGCCAATGGGCTGGATTGTGCGGAAGCCAATTATAGTGGAGGGCCGTGGTCTGAAAGGGTGGCTGCTGTCCTCTTCCTCTTCCTCCTCATCTGCTTCGTCTTCTTCCTCCTCATCCGCATTTTCTTCTCCATCCAACTTCATGGTTATAGGACTCCTGGGTGGTGCTGAGTCGTGGTGTTGTCTAAATTTTTAAACAAATAGTCTATTATTGGGTGAGGCAAAAGTTCGTACGAAAATTTAAACCTTATTTTTAATGAGGAAATGTACTCTTTCCCACGAAGTGTTTGGTACCATTGAATGGCCCTTTCCCTCTTCTTTCATTTCAAGGAGCTCCATCGAATCGAGCGGCCGAAACTCAGCAATAGATTTAATAAAACTTTCCGGACTCGATCAGTGTCGACACTCATTGGACTCGGGACGATGGAGAGTGGCCACCGAATTTCGCTGAAGGAAACGTGATGGACTACTTTGTTTAGCCGGAACTGGAGAAGAGAGCGTGCTCAGAGCCTCGCCGAACCATCGCTGATCTCAAAGAGTCGTTGTAATGGAGACGTCTTCCACTGGATATGATAAAGAAAGCAATTGATAATTTTTCAAAACGTCTCCGTTGTTGTATCATATCATTATTTATAAATATGTTAATTTGACGGCAGATTTCACATATATTAATCGATTAATTGGTCTGATTGGTTGGGAATAAAGTACTCAATCCAACTAACTATAAGAATTCAACAATTAACCTGGCATCAGAAGTGGGTGTCATTATCTGAACAGTATAATTATAAAATCTAAATAAATTGTACTAAACCTAATTCTTACGGATATGATTGTGGCTAACGATTTGGATTGCATTGAACCTGTGATGCTGCTTTTGTCAGCATTGGGCAAATCAGGGTCTTGAGACTTCAACCACTTCTTGTTGTCTTTCCTTGCCTTGGCAGCATCCTTAAGCTTCTGTTTCTTGGCTGCAGCGTCCTCCTCATCACTGTCATTGATTTTGTCTGGATAGTTGATTAAATAGTTTTTGGCTTTGTCGAACAGAATGGGCGAATGCTCTGGTCTTGGCTGTGGTCCTCCTATTCTTTTTTTTGTGGGAGGTGGACTTTCTGCTTCCATAGACACTCCTCTGCCATACATCTCTACTGGTTGGTTGTGCAGAAACTGATATTTGCCCTTGCTCTGCCGCTTAGCAAGACCTCTCTCGAGGGTGGACAAGTGGTTGTTGGAAATCTCTTTGGGTTGGTTGGGAGACATTGACTCTGGCACATTCACTGCCAAATTCTCTACAATGGTCGGAGGTGCTAGTGGCTGGGATCGAAGAGAGCTCTTCGTTACATTCTCCACCTAAACAATTTTTTTATTTTTTGATATTTTAGAGTCAAAAATACTGGTTTTTTCAATCAATTGACTGTTGGATTAATTGGATGGACAAAAAATATCTCAGAACATATATGTACAATTGAAGTAAACTGAGCTTCATCATCGATTTAAATTGGGTTTTGAAGTAGACTAATTTTACCGTGAACTTAAAAATTATGACGGAAAACATGTTAGCAGAGAACACTGAGCCATGCTGTAAAATTAACAAAAGTAAGACCAACTACTTGTGCCAGTTCGTCAATGTCACTTTCATATTCCTCTTCGTCTTCTTCAGCATCGTAGAACTCGTCTTCCTCGTCCTCCTCTTCATATTCATATTCCTCTTCCTCTTCTAAGGGCTCTGAACGAGTGGCACGCGTTCCTAAGTTAACAGTTAATAAGTATACTGACACTAAAAAATTAATCATTGATGTACCAATAAACTTGGGTGCAGATGCTAGAGCAGGAGCAGTAGTCTTTGTTGGACTGTTCCCTCCATTGTCTGTGTTGTTGGAAGAGGAGTCATCGTCAGTAGAGAAGCCTACCTCCACACTGTGCCACGGCCGCTCGTCCAGTATGTTTTTTCGTAAAACGACTTTTTTGTGCTCGAGGTCGGTAAACACCTCAACTGCTTGGTGCTCCTCGGCACTACCTTTTGCTGGTCCATTTATATTCGCCTTTGCAGTAAAAGCCTCGGGAGGAGACACTGGCTCCATTTTTGCAGGAGTGGCTGGCTTGGACTTGGATAGGTTTTTGGTGGATTCACTGTTTTCGATGACTTTGCTAGAGATCTGCCGACGAATCGAGTCCTGAAAATATTAGAAACTGAAAAGATGGAAACTTCGAAGACCGACTTCCTTTTTAACGAGTAATACCAAAAGACTCAATTTTCACTATTTATTTCGCGGAGGGAACCAACATCCTCACAAAAGTACCAACCTGTGATTTTTGTTGTTGCTGAATAATCTTCGAAGCCTCCTTCTGAACAGAAGCTGGTTGGGCGGAAATAATAGACTCCAATAATTCCTTCACCATTGGACGCTTGTCGTAAAATGGATGTGCCTTAACTCTGCCCACTAAATTCATGCTGACCTGACCTTTCTCCATCTGCTCCAGAATTTGGTTCATGAGCATATTGATTGAGTCAGTCTCCAATCGCCAATACTGTTGAGGATCGGAGGTCCGACAAGATGACAACCCAACTTCTCCAGTGACTGCTGCTGCAACTGCTGCTAAAACACCCGTCTTTTGACTGTCTTCACTATGGCTGTTGCGTGCCTCTGTTGTTCCCATGGGCGATACAAAGGCCGGGCGTCGACTGGAAAATGGTAATTTTCAAATTGTATCCGCTAAAAGCTAAACAGTTAACTAATCAAATAGTTAACTAATCTTAATAGTCAAAAGATCAAAACCCACTCATTTACAGAACTTGAAGATTCGTCCTGTGTGTCGGCAGAAGGAAGTGGGGGAGCAGATGCTTTAGTGGGACTGGAGACTGTAGACGAAGGTTTTGATTTAAATTTCTCCTTCTCTTCCTTGGAAAGAGACTTCTTACTGATCGACAACTTGGCTGAACTGGTCATAGCGGAAGTGCTTGCTTTTTTGGCTCCTTGACTAGATTTTCTTTGAAGTGGCTTTTCCGTTGCAGTTAAGCTCTTGCGTTTGGGTGAAGATGGTTCTGGTGCTGACGCCTCTACTGCATTTGCTGCTTGTCTTCCACCTTGCAGACGACTAAAAATTATTTGATAAAAATTACATAGCCTTTGTCAATAACAATAGACTTACGTTTCCAATTGTCGCAATCGCTCAAGTGGGTCTTGAAAAGCATTCTTTTCCATGCGAATAGGTGTAGTCGGAACATTTATCCCTTCACTGGGTATAATAGAAGTGGCTGCCACAGCTTTTGGCTCCTAGAAGTGAAAAAATAATAATTACCTCATAAGATCTATTAAAGACCGCCACTCCCTCTATATTAAGGTTTTGGTTAAGCGTTCAACATTTTCAAGATTGACCTGAATTTTTGCGTATCTTTGGAGGTTTGGAAGATAGCTAACAGAGGTTTTGCAGCAAATACAAAGGAATAACCGATAGAAAAACTACCTCTTGGTGTCTCAAACTCTTTTCCTTGGAAGTCATTTCAGGAACACTGTCCTTAGCATTGGAAGTGCGTCTAGTCTTCGGCGGTTTGATTGGCTGCAATGAACAGTATTGGTAGATGGAAAATTTTATAGAATAAATTTACGGAGTTTTCATTGTATTCCTCTGCTTCTTTTCTTCTTCGCCGGAATTCCTCAATCTTTTGGCGGGTTGCATGACTTAAATGACCGAATTCCATGAACACATCTGTCTCATCTGCCAGATCTTGAACCACCATAATTTCGGCTCTTTCAGTCAAAGGAGTGTGATCGATTATCTGCGATAAGTACACTTTTATAATTTGAAAAAAAACCTTTGAAAGCGCCAAAGAAAACTCAAAAGCATACCTGGTTTTCCGGGAGTTCCTGTATAACCGGCATGTTCTCTTCTAGGTTCAACCACCAGTGACTCGCTATATCATCAATGTCGGCCCTTCTGTCCGGATTCACTCGCAACATATTTCGGACTAGCATGGAGGCTGTCGAAGGAGTGTCTGGTTCATAGTAAGCACCTGAAGAGGTCATATACATCTACTGACAATTGATAGCATATGACTTTAAAATGGCCATAATTTTGCCTAGAATGTGCATTGTTTAGACAAGTAAAGCATATTATTTAGCTTTATTAAGCCTCGTTTTATCGCTTGGCAAGCGTGGCACCAACGTGACCTAAGCATGGCAGATGATTCTTTCCACCAAGACAATCGACATTGCTTCCTTCATGAGTGGTTACAAAGAGTTCTTTCTAGTCTGCCTGATGCACTCCAACGAGCTTCATATCATCATCAAAAAAAATAAGTTCGGACATTTGCCCTGGTTTTCTTCATTTCATAAGCTAGAAGTGAAAAGAGAAGATGAAACCAATCTCCTTCATACGTAATATTACATGTTCCTAATAACAAAGAAGTTGCTGTCAAGAACAAAAACCAGTCTGAGTCCAGAAAACAGAGTGACTCTATCTCTGTTGAATACCCGTAAGAGCATATTGATTTTTTATCAGCCGGGAAAAAAAGCTTGCACGTTAGGCTGTATAATAGTTCGTAACAGAAAAAATTGATTAAAAATAAGCATTAAGAAAAACAAAAAACAAGGGAATTAATGCCTCGGGTACAATGAGGCGACCGGCGACTAGCGACTGGCGATTGGCTGTGGCGATTAGCTATGGCGATTCATTGTATGTGACTTATTGTATGCACAGTTCGTCGCCACAGCCAATCGCCAGTCGCCGTCGCCTGATTGTACGCGAGGCTTAAGGCGATTCTTGTTTTTTAAAATATTTTCTCAAGCCTATAGGTTTAATTTTTCTTTCTGTTGGCTAGTAATATTGAAATTCTGTATAGTGCTATACAAGATAAACCCTTTATAATCTTCATTTCAAAAAGAACAGTTCGTGAATGTCCCTTGTTAATCGACTTACGACTAGAGCTAAACAATATGCTTTAGCGATCTAAAGAATGCACATTCTATAAAAAATTATGGTCATTCCAAAGTCATATGCTATCAATTACCCGCAGCTGTAAATCAGGTGAGTGACTTAAAAATCTAACGAAATCAACCTCGTTTGATCTGGCGAACCATTCGGTTGAAGTCTCGACCGTCGAAAGGCATCGATCCATAGACAAGTGTGTACAACAGAATACCCAAGCTCCAACAGTCAACCTAAAAATAGGTCAAACTAAATAAGCTGATGAAAAAACTTTTTAAGCGACTAAAAACTATAGCGCTATTTGGAAAACTTAGCTACAGTCAAAACTCGATTTGAAAGGGCATGCTCATGCCCTTTAATTGTAAAATATTTGATTTTTTATCACATGTTTGGCTACGTCTTACTTTTCTGTTGTTGATGTTAGAATTTTTACGCAAACCGTTTCTGCTTCTCTATCACTCGGATTACTTTTTTATGTTCTGTTTGTTTAGTTATGCAAGCTCCATTTGTTCGATATGTTCAAGCCACGCAAGGATGCTAATACAGTCAACTCTCGATATAACGTCACCCCAAAAAGTTGGATCCACAGCTGGGTCCGACCATTTTTTTTCCTCAAATTTTGACATCTTTTGCCCATTTTGATATTGATGTCTCTAAGGCAAAAAATCGTGAGGATTCTGAATTTGTCGGTCGTTTTCACACAACTCAACAATTTCACTTTTTAAAAAGTCAACTCTCGATCTAACGTCACCCCTTTTTTCAAAAATGGTGATATTATATCGAGAGTTGGCTTTTTAAAAGGTGAAATTGTTGAGTTGTGTGAAAACGACCGACAAATTCAGAATCCTCACGATTTTTTGCCTTAGAGAGATCAATATCAAAATGGGCAAA